>PVJA010000155.1:0-220020 GCA_004027025.1 Myocastor coypus
CCTCCTCCTCCTCATCCTCCTTTTGAGACAGGGTCTCGCTATGCAGTTCAGGCTGGCCTTGAGCTCACTTTTGTAGGCCAGGCTGGTCTCTAACTTGAACTGGTCCTCCTGCCTCAGCTTCTTGATCATGACAATGCAAACTCATACAGGCAACTCCTGATGGGCAAGTTTCATCTAGGCAAGCTTCCAGTCCTCCTACCGCTACTGCATCATCCCGCTGTCAAGTGCCCAGACTGTCACTGTAGAATCTCCTCCCTTTGTTCCTAAAGGCATCCTGTGGACTTACCTGCTTCCTTTATTATTATTTTTTAAATTTTATTTTAGGGAAGGGCCTATGGGTGTTCAGGAACTCACTACTAGATTGGACTCAGTGATCCACCTGCTTACAGCTTCCCAAGATCTGGGATTACAAGCGCGCACCACCATGCCCAGTCTTAATTGCCATCTTAATCCTCCCTGGGGGGCAGGGCCAGCATGTCTTGCCTGCTTCTGATACTGTAACATTACCAAATAAGTCCCCTTGTATAATTATACATAATATATATTTTAGGCAGGCTGGGGAGATAGCTCAGTAGAATTAGTTCTTAACTGAAAAGCACAAGGACCTGAGTTCAATCCCTGATTCTGCCAAAAGGAAAAAAAAAAAAAAAGTAATTAGAGATATATATTTTATACATATATTTTAATATATACATATTATATTTTGATTTATTCTGTTTCTTTAGAGAAGAAACTCCTTAACTAATACAGAGACTGCAGGAGTGTGACTAACTACACCCTCTGGAGCACAACTGTTACCACCAAGTGCCCCCTATAAGATTCCAGGCATGGAGCTATAGGACTTAATGTTCAACCTTCTGTGTTTTTGTCTTGACTTGATCTTATTTTTATCTGTTCCTTAACCACTCACTTTTGGGATGGGAACATCTATCTTTGTATTTTAGGATTATGTAGCATAGTTTTGATTTTCATAGAAATTCACATCTGAGATTTTGCCTTGAGTCTTAGAAGATACGTTGAATTGAAGTTTTGAAAATGCTAGGTTAAGACATTTCATGCAAATGTGATTGAATTCTTGGGTGCATGTAGGATAGCTGTGCATGTGAGGTAGAACTGTCATCTTGTGATTATGTTTCTTTGAATCTTAAGTATAGTGTAAGAAAATATGTTTGGGAGTCATGTTGACCACGGATGGAATGCGGTGGTTAACCTTAATTGTCTCAAATTCATTGCCTTGGAAAGCCTTCTAAGGTGTTAGTATAGTGTATCTCCTGATGTGCCTAGCTAGTTCACTTTGGGCACTGTTCATGATCCTGGCTTCCCTCCTCTCTGTCACTCTGCTTGGGCTGTGCTTCCCAGCCACCGTGAATTGAACAGCTTTGCTCCATTACATCCTTCTGCCAGGATGTTTCTGCCCTTGAGCCTGAAAGCACGGGCTAAACCCTGTGACACCATGAGCCAAGCTAAACTTCTCCTCTTTTAAGCTGTTGATGTTGAGCATTGTATCTCCGTGATGGGAAAGTTTACGTGGCAGACACCGTAAAATGAAAAAGCACAATGCTCCGGAATCAAGTAGATGCTGGTTGGCCTAGCATCTTACAGATCTGTCGCCAAGCCTGAAACAAGCAGTGCTGGCTACCTCTTCTTGTGGGGAAAGGTGTGCGGACTGCCAATATTCTTGAGGTGTCAGCCCCAAGCTCCAACACAGCTGCCCAAATAACAAGGCAGGTGGTGGCAGCAGCATAGCGGTTTCTTCTGGGAAGGATAAAGTAGGGATGCTGATAATATCATTGACAGGGGAAAAAACTACCAGGGGACATCCTTGTCTTGAAAGGTCACCAGGAGCAACACTGAGTATTTTAATATCCAAGTGCAATGTCTCAAAGCAAGTCTACACTATAGATAACTAAGCAAAAATAACATGTGCCATGCAGAGTTGTAGTGAACTGAGTCACTGTGTCAAAACTTCTATGACCAACCTCCCTTTCCCCACTATTTGCAGGCTTGGAGCTTATATAGTTTAAGAACTCAGATACCATGTAATAGATTATCATGTGTGTTCCACATTTGCTTGATACTTATTAGGGAATTTGAGTTGGTGTTCTTTGTTCTTTTATCTTGGTATGAGTATATGAGTTGTTAAGACTCATCCAAATTTCAAGTCCAGAGGAAGGCAACACACTTCAGACTATGGGGTGAGCCTGCCTGGCTTCTGAAGTGCACACACATGTGTATATGGGTGTGTGTGTTTAAAGGGTACAGACACATCCAGATAGGCTGTGCTCTTTCCATGTACCACAGCCCTCACCATTCTCTAATTTCACTGTCAAGGTCCTCTAAGTTGTGATCTCTTGCTGCTGGCATCATGGGTATGTGGGGATGGGCAGGTTTTTGTTGTACATGGTTGTCCTGTAGGTTTCAGGGTGTTCAGTAGCCTCTTTCCAGTATACTGAGACTCAGACCTCCCCTCTCTCTTACCCTTTCTTCTGCATTAAGGGCCTTCCTAAAGTGCGAAGCTGTCCAACCAGCCCCAGCTCTGAGTGCTTCCTACATCTAGGACAATATCAAATCCCTCTGTCTTCTCAGGGCCATGCGTTTTCTGCATTCTCAACATCTATAACTTTTTTTTAGAAGAGTGACTTAAATACAAAATGCATTTGGAAGAGTTAAAAAATTAATGTTCATTGAAAGTGTTAATGGGGGCCTGGGAGATAGCTCCGTGGCACAAGTGCCTGTCTGGCAAGTGCAAGTTTGTGAGTTTGAACCCCGGTCCCACCAGAAAAAAAAAAAAAAGAAGAAAGTGTTAATATTTAATTGTTTAATGAGTCTTACATATCTATGTCTGTTCATCTATACTGATTTGATGATGAAAATACATAATGCAACCATTGTTAAATTTTTCTTGTTTTGAAATTCTGTACTATATGTACTCTGACTTGTCACTATTTTTTTCTATCTTGTTTCTGCTATCTTTACTTTTTAAAACAAAGTTAAAAAAATCCTCCTGCCTTCATAAATCATGGGAACTACACATGGCCCTCCTTCCTACTTCCTCTTCTCACTTTGGTCTTGAGTTCCAGTTCTTGTGAGTTCCATGTAGAGCCTGCCTGCCCTGGAAACCACTGTTTCCCAAGGGTGTCGTGGATGCCACCACCATGCCACTCCCATGACGTTCCTTCATAAAGCCCGTCCTCACTAGTTGTCAGAGAAGCAACCAATCACATGACACCTCCTTACTTGGAGTTGTCCTGATGTCCTGTCTATCTCCACGTGGCTGGGTACAGTGTTCACCCTAGCGATGGCCTTGCACTCTATCCGAGGCTCCTGCTTGTTTTCTTCAGGTCCAAAGGCTCCTCTTATGTATCATCTGCCCATTACAGAACCCAGAGCCAGGCATGCTGTAGACATTCAATAAGTGCCTGTTGGGCGGACAGAAATGTGGGAGTGAGCAAAGGTATGACTGGATGTCCATCGCTGAGACTACGGCTTCTGCCAAGAAACTCTGTAGAGAGTCCAGTTGTTCCTCCAGTCAGGGAACACTTTCGGCTTCGGTTCCATCATTGATTCTGTGGACAGCAGCCCATTTCTGCCACTTCCTTGACCTTCGTGTCCTAGGCTGAGCGGTGCCGAGGTGACTTCGCCCATCACTTTTGTTTCTACGTTTCTTCTATTTTTCTAGGTGTCAGGAAGAATAAGGAAGGCATCCTGAAGTGTGGCAGCAGAGACGGGAACCAGTTCTAGATTCTATTTCCGGTCCTTATTGAAACCTTGCAATTTTCTCCATCAGAGGTAATGGGAAAATGAATATACATGCATGTATCTTACATATATACATATAAGAATTCATATACTATATTCATGTACTTCCATGCATACTAATGTTAGCATGGTATGCACTCAGTGATATGCATGCCTAGATTTGCAAGAGAATTACAAAAAAGGAAGATGATTTTAAATTTGTTCATGGATTTCCTTAAAGGTCTCCTGATTTCCAATCCTCCCAGCCCTGATGAAGTAGCACTCTGCTGTTTGTCATTCTGCACGGACACGTGGGGGCTCCATGCAAATTCCACAGGCAAAGGCTCGCCTGTGGTTCATGCCAGCTACTCAGCACGATGGAAAGCGCTCAGCCCGGTATGCAAAGAGGAAGAGCCTGAGAGAGAATGAATAGCTCGGGAGCTGCCATCCTGCCAGAGAGGAAGGAAATCAGGTTTTCTGCCAGGAAACAAAAGCCAAGCACAGCATGGGAATGAAATTCGTGGCTAATGAGAAAATGCTACATTAAATTTGAAAAGTATTTACTGATGAATTGAACTAACCACATTAGCATATATAATGGGAACTTTAGATTTTTGTTACGCCAGCACAAATAGTTATCAATGATCAGATTCTCAAGAGTATTTAATTGGTATATCCATTGTTGATGTCTGATAAAATGTTGAACCCTGCATACTGATAATAAGGAAAACTGTGTGTTGTTCTCACATTGCGGTGTCCCTATTTGAGTTCAAGCATCAGAGGGTTTCAGACTATATTTCAGTAAATGACTGTTAGAATACAAGTCACTCCAAAGCAAGTAGTCAGGAGCAACAATGGTGTCTTCTTCCTTATGATTCTGTGGATCATGTAGGTGATCCCTGGATTTGCTGGGTAAAGCCACATGCCAGTGTTTAGCTGGGGCATCAACCAGGTCCTACAAGGTGGCATCCCTCACACAGCTTTTTTATCCCTGCTTCTCTAATATCCAGGGCTTTAGGGCTCCCTTGCCAGTGTGGTCCTTGTTCTCACCCAGATCACACAGGTTCCATGCTGGTTGCCTCAGGGCAGTAGTCCTTGATGTGAGAAGAGGACCTTCAAGATCGCCTGAGGCCCAGGGTCTAGTTTTCTACTGGTCAAAGGAAGCCACAAGAGTCTACAGAGATAAAGGAGCACAGAAGCTGCTATCCTGTTCCACTGGTCACAGTTTGGAGGACAGATCTCTCCAACATTCATACTTCCAAAGCTTTGGTGTAGACACAGGTTAATTTCTGCACTAACTTCAGAGACTTCACTGCATGAGGGACCCAGGAACTAGGAATCCAAATAACCCGAGTTCAAGTCCAGGCTTAGTTCTCTTTGTGTCTTAGTTAATTTTCTCTCGTTGCTGAGGGAAAAAAAAATTACCCAGTTCCAAACATCAAGGGAGAAGAGGTTTACTTAGCTCACAGTTTGTGGAAGATTCCGTCCATAGCCAGCTGGCATGGTACGGGGTCTTGCTACGGCTCAGTGCAGCAGAGGACATCAAAAGCAAGAAGAACCACAAAGCGGGAGATCAAGCCTCTTTTTCTCCCTTACATTGGAAGTAGGCTTCTTGCCCCAGGGTGGGTATAGCACCCACACCATCTTCATGTCCTCCTCTCGCAGAGGTTGAGGTTGCTTACACAGTGGGGCCCCTGACCCCCTGCTGAGTCGCGTAGCTACATTTCTAAACTTCTCAAGTTGACTTGGGTTCCAGCTTGACGTTCTGCGATTTCACCTTATTCCACTTAGGTCCTTATTGATTCTTATCTGCTCGTTCTGGCCAAATCCCTTGTCCCAGATTGGACTTCAATTATGTGCAATCAGACAGAAAAGGAGCAGGATTCTAGGCAAAAAGAAGTTGAGGACTGTGTCAGGTGCTGCTTTGACACTTCAACTTCCACTACAAATCCACTGGACCAATTATTCTTAGAATTTCTTTAAAGCAAGCTAGATAGTAAAAAATAAGTAGCCTGCTGCCAATACAGCGAGTCCATGCCTACTTATTTCTAGATTGTTTTAGACATAAACTAGCTCCATATGAACTTGAATTTTTAATAAAGTCCTAATGACTAATTGTCAAGAAAATAAAATTCAGAAAAGGGAGTTCATGATGGCAGCACACATACTTAAAATATCAGACAAGACTGAGATTTTATTTAGCAAATAAATTGGACAGAGAAGGGGTAAATTGGGGCCCGGCAGGATGGCCTAGTGGTCTAAAGTGCCTGTTTGGGAAAGCTTGGGCGGTTTCAGGGACCGTGGTTCGATCCCTGGCACCTCATGCTGTGCCAGCCCTGCCCTTGGGATGGGCTGAGCCGGCCATAAAAACGAATGAATAAACAAATAAAGGTTCTGAAACAAGAAAAAAAAATAATTCTTAAAAAAAAAAGAAGGGGTAAATTAATGAGATATCACATGAATGTGTTTCCTCATCATTATTAGGCGATCTAATGAAATAGGTAGCAATGTTCTGTTGTCCTCTTAGTGATTTTTCTACAATACTGTTTTGGCCTTTCATAGCAGCCTAGCAGACTGCATTACCACGATGAGGTGTTCTCTGATTGTGACTCATGCAAGGATGCTACTGCAGAGATGCTCAGAAGAAGGAGCCAGAACTTTCAGCTTGGTGGACGGACCTGAGGCTTCTCTGCAACTTGGACATAAAGCTATGAGACACCCATAGAGTGCAAGACATCTGATCCCCATTCATTGTCTACACAATGCTCAAAAGCTACCGAATAAAACAATCAGCTTTAAAATAACTTACACCTACAATGTAAGCTAGAAATATGTCTTAGTCACTTTTCTAGTGGTTGAGATAAAATACCGCCAACCAGCGTTAAGAGAAGAAAGGTGTCTACGAGCTCACAGTAAGTAGAGATATCAGTCCACAAGTAGCGGGCTCCAAGGCAGGGTGGCTCGGCAGAGGGACAGTTCACAGGAGAAACAGTGTACGGTGGGCAGAAGGCAGCAAAGCAGCAGAGTAGCGAGTGGCCCTGAGAGCAGCTTCTCTATGTCCGCGATGGTGTCCCCAGGCTATCCTTCCGGTCGGCAGCACTCACACCCAGGGACTGCATTCCCTTTATCTACACCCAGAACTATGCCGAAACAATCACCTGCCTAATTCTGCAGCCACACACCCTGGATCTCAGCATCGTACACTCTAGGTCCAGTCACCTCTGGAAAGTGCCACCCATCACCACAGGAGGCTTTGCGGTGACAGCTGACCACAAACCCTAACAAAGTATCTGTCAGACTGCAAAGTAATTTTTCCAAAAATACCCCAATAAAAATATTGAAATCATAATGGTCTACTGTTGCTGCGTGTTGCTTATCAGCAACCCTAGACAGCAGCTGCTTGTAATTTATTATTTTATTTTATGCATTTAGGACAGAGGATACAAGTCTGTGGGGTGCTGCGCGTTTCTCTTCACAAGTGGTCTTAAGACAGAGCCTGGGATGTGGGAGATCTGTGTATTCTAGTTGCCATGGACACACGGTCTCCCTTGTCTAGTTCAAGCCACACACATCCGTCTTTTCTCTAATTGGAATTGGTTTATAGTCACTAGTGCCAACTTAGCATTTAATTACTTGCTACCTCTGTCATTTACATTTGTTCTCCCAGTTGAGTCCAAGTTACTTGGTAGGGAAAATGGAAGAGTGAGCCGAAATAATGCATTTCATTTTCGTGTTCTTTGCAATTCTAGGTGCTTATTATACCTGTTTAAATGGTCAATATTGTGGCTCCACTTATCAGTAATCATATAGACATGAATAACATAGATGGTCTAATTTAAGCATCATATTAAAACCATAAAGCAGAACTTTCCTCTCACATTTTCTAACAAAATAGTCTGGCACTTATAGAAATAAAGAACATTTGCCAAGTACAGCCAAAACAAAGAAAAGTCCAGTAGTATAAGTTCTCCAAACAGGTGACCGAGAGTGAAAGAGAAGATTCTAGACTGAGCATGAGGTGGGGCGACTTGGGGCACTGAGCTGAGGCAGAGGGTCCTCACTAACCCCCACACGCTTGGGGAGAGGCAAGGGAGAGGTATCTTCAGCTTCTGCCTGAGGGATGGTGACAATCACTACGTGGTAGACACAAACACGAAAGAGAGCAACAACAATAAAGAACAAAATGGAGCAGTTTCTCCCAGTTAGAAATGAAAGGCTCAAGGCTGAGGAACAGGTTTGCATCCCATCGTCCCCTTCACAGAGAAGGGAATCTCTCCCCTCCAGGGTGCATGCACCTCAGAACCAGGACCTGTGCCAAGTGACGAGGAGGCCATCTCTGTCATACTAAGGGGGCCTTCCCCAGCCCCCACTGCTCCCTCTTGCTTACAGGAAAGTGGGTGGAGGACTAGGGACACAGCACGCCAAGCACGGCTGGACACCAACGCACTGAAGCCTGGATACCTCCAGACAGACCCTGGGGAACAGCACCCCTTCTAGCTCCACTGCTTCTTCTCACATGCCCACCCTTTCCCTCAGAAGAGCCAGAGTGCTTACGTGCCCCATGAAGCGAGTTTATAAGAGAAGGCTGGAAACCCAGCAGAAATCCCCAGGGCCTCAAAGACAAGTTTTGGGATACAATGAAAACATCTTGGATGTGCCAGCCACCCTGGGGTCTGCCCTTTATGATGCCAACTCTGAGTCCCTGTCTCAGACCTCTGGCTGGTTTGTTCCATTATGGTCATAGCTCCTCTGTCCTGTGTGCCCCATCCACTTCTTAGTGGCTTTACTTGTGGTACCTCATGTGAAGCCAGTAGTCACAGCCAGCAACAGATCTGTGCCTGGCACCACTGGACCCTGGGAGAAACTGGAGACATGCTGTGCTCCTGGTGGTGGCCAAGGGTACTGCTGGGCTTCCTGCTCTCCACAGCGCCACCCTGCCCACAAGCCAGTGTCTGGCTGCCGTTGTGAAGTGCTGAGTAGGGAAAGCCTGCTCCAGACATCCTGGACTGAGCCAGTGCAATGCGTGCTTTCAAACTGAACTGTGTTTCAGCACGTGATGACGAGGCTATGCGTTCAATAGCATCACACCCTCCTGGCTCGCTGTAGCTCTCAGGATCCACACCTTCCGCAGAGGTGTGGATGTGCATATCAGGCAGTACTGGAGTAAAGAGGCTGAGTCATAATGCTCAGGGGAAGCCCCAAGTGACACAAAGCCCTCACTCAGCATACAGTGAGCGGGGCTACCAACTCTCCCTGGAAGGGGCAGGAAGTAGACAAACTCAGCGCCAATGTCCGTCCCATCTCTGCCACCACTGCCTACCTCTGCCAGAGTGGTATGAAAGTCACCTTACTCAACGTGCAAATGAGCACTTTAAAAAACTGAAATTAGTTTTGAAATGATTTTCAATTGCCACGAAAATTAGTTTTTGACATTTTCAAAAACCACCTGACATTGTAAAGGACTTTCTTTGTACTTGGGGGCACAAAGAACTAGCTGGTGGCTTGGCTTTGCCCACAGGCTGTCCTTTTGCAACTCTTGGCCTAGAGAAGGTTCTCCTGGAAGCCTCATATTAAGGCACTGGAGAGACATCAGCATTGTGGCCAACAATGCCATGAAGAACAACAGAAGCTATATTCTTTGTTGGAAAAACATTTTTATTATTATTTCCAACCTATTCCCCTGATGTTATTCAACACTGTTGGATTTTATAGTGACAATCATAAAACAGATCTTGTTAAATAATAATTTCCAAATTATTACTGCCTTCTCAGCCTTTTGGAGGCTCCGTCTGTGTGTGAACCCCAGCTCCACTGAGTGCTTGCTACTGAAATGGCATTGCAATATGGAGCAAACAGGCCACGGTGGACTCAGGGCTGGTTGCCATCCGTGTAGCACCTGGGGGTGGGCTACAGGAAGTAGGCGAATGGCAAGACCACAATATTTAATTCAGACTCCTAAACTCAAGTGTCAGCTTGGCCATAGCATACGAAAAATTTTAGATTACTGGCACCTACCTCTTTAGAGCCTTACATTTGTTTGTTTGTTTGTTTGTTTGTTTGTTTCTTTCTTTCTTTCTTTCTTTCTTTCTTTCTTTCTTTCCTTCTTTCCTTCTTTCTTTTCTCTCTCTCTCTCTCTCTCTCTCTCTCTCTTTCTTTTTAATGCATTTGGTACAGGGTCTACAGGGTGTTCAGAGTCTCACTACATAGGCCAGACTGGTAGTGATCCTCCTGTTTTCCTCTTTCCAAGTACTAGGATTACAGGCCCACACCAACACGCCCAGTCTCAATCACCCTCTTAGCACGCATCAGGCGCTTTAGTCCGCTGAGCTCTCTGGCTGGTTCTAGAGTCTTGCATTTCTCTTCTTAAGATAAACAGGCCAGACTGAGCAACCTGGCTGTCCTTCTTGCTATTGGAGCGAGTGAATCAAGACTTATTACACTTAATTTTGGATAAATACAAAGGGGACAAAAAGAGCCAACTTGAGTGTAGCTGCAAACAAAAGTGTCTCATCTCCCCCCTTGGCAGCCAATTCTCTAGCAGTCAGAATTCTGAATCCATGCTGCTTGATCCGCACTGGCAACCTGCAATTTGCGTGAGAAAGACTTAATTTAGAAGAATGCACACGTCATCTTTTTTCATAACCAAGTAAGACTTACAATTAGTTTGAGACATGAGCTGTCAAGGGTGTCTCCAACAGACGGGTGTGTGAACAATAAGAAGTTCTTCAGGCGGCTCCGTGGTAGAGGGGAGAGAGAACTTTCTCGGTGGTGTAATTAATACTAAACATAAACCCTCCTCCGTTTTCTACTTGAACGTCCCATGCTCATTTGAGTACCATCTTGTAGGAGTCTGTGAGTGAGCAGGAAAACCGTTGCGTTCGCTCACGTTCTACCGCTTCGCTCTGCAGCATTCTACCTTTGGGAAACTGCCAAGCTAAGTAGCAGGGAGCTACTCAAAATTATGAACAAAGTAAGAGGCACCTCATTTTTTTGTTCATTATCACAGATGTCTTAATATATTACAAGACTTTTAACAACGTTATTTTATCAAAATATCCTCCAGTGTTTGATACACAAGTCATGCGGATGCGATATCAAGCTCCAATGAGAATGGGCATGTGGTTAGTAGATAGAGACTGACAGAGCTCATGATCACTTCTTGTTGCCAGATTGCTCCCTTGCTTGTCGTTTTTTTGGTATTATTCACAGATTAAATGATTAAAGTCTCATTAAGGATTAGTTGCCCCAAGAGTAAATAAGACACTAACCACAGATTAAGGCGACAGAATTGTGTGACATATGGAAGAGTGGATATGGGGTAAATTGGTTCACTTTTGAACTCAGTGGCGTGTGCATTCTGAAAATCCCTGAGTGATACGCTCACAATAAATGAAACGTGCTTCCTATAACATCAAGCAAAAGCATGAAGACACAGGCTTCTAGTAAAGCAGTCAGTCCTTGCATGGTTTGGTCCACAAATGGGTATCAAATGCTCTCTGAAACACTGATTCTCAAAAAATATCCTTCCTGTTATTCACTAAATAAATATTGAGAGAGTGAATCAGGTTTGGTGGCACCAGCTTAGCCCATCTCCCTGGGTTGCCACAGTCCCCAAACTGGCAATCGCCTGGAATAAGAAGTTTAGGCAGAAACAGTGGGAGAGGTAGGTTGGGGCATGGACGGTTTGTCCTTTGAAGGCTTCTACCCCACAGATGCTATGCACCCTGGGGTGGAAGCTACCAGCCTCCCTGGCACTGTGTGTCCTCCTTGGCTGGGTTACATGTGTCTCGTTGCTTGCATGGTCTCCTTTTTGTTAACCGTACAGTGTATCCATTTACTAGGTACTGAGGAAGATGAGCATTTCAAAGGCCAGAGCATTAAGCAAAAGAAAACTATATGATGGGCAAGTCCTCTATAGCGAGTGGACGGTAGGTGCCAGGCGGAGTGCACAGGCTCACACACATTCGCTGCTGGCTCACGCAGGCAATGCAAATGTTAGGAGCAGTTGCCATGCTCCGTGGAAGTTGAGGAGAATTATCTATGGTCACAGGGCCTGTAGGCATCCAAACTTCAGCGTCCCCAAATCATTTGCTAGCTGACCCTTAAATTCCATCCACTTCATCAAAACCAAGGCGTCTGTCCAGATGCAGAAGCTGGTAGTTTTGTTCCCTGACATCACAGTCTTCAGTAGTTCATTCTTTAAAGCGGTGGTTTTGAAACCTATTTGAATAGGAACGAGGAAAGAAAACCCTGTGCACTTAGCCACTTACAATGCATAGAGAAGCCTCATCTGGAACCAGCGGCCTCCTCTCCCTCCCCGGCACAGTTGGCCTTCTTACATGAAAGGCACTGCCATTTCTTTTCTAGTCTGTTCCTTGCAAATGCTGCTTGGAGCCCACTACATGGATTTCACAACCCCCTCACCAGGGCCACACCAATTGCAAAATACTCATCGAAGTGGTAAAGCTAAATCCCTGAGCCTGGAAGGCCAGGTGCCACAGGATGGTGTTCTCATCTCCTGCTGTGTTCCCAGTACGTTCACTCTCACTACCATAGTATTTTCCCAAAGCAGTGGCCTCCTAGGTATTGGGGATGGCTTCACCCCTGAGCCTCCTGGTCCAGTGGGGAACTCTTATCCATCCTAACACATACGGGAGAGTCTTCGACTGCTGAGCTTCTCACTACCCATTGGCCTTTGGGTCTTTCCTTGTTTAAAACAGAAAATACTGTTTTACTTGTCTATTTATCCTATCAAAATTTAGGCTTAACTCACCTGCACCTTTATTTGTATTTTGTTCCTCTTCGCACTTATCTTCTCTGATTTCTTTCCATTTTTTTTTTTTTTTTTCTAAAGAAGAACAGTAGTTCTCAGGATTCCAGCAAAAATGACCACAGCAAAAGAGACCCACTGCTGCTTTCTACCACCTGGCCATGCTGCCTCGTAATACCAGGAGCAGTTACAGAGTTGGGCACATTGCAACGTGGAATTATGTCCCAGGCACGCAGTGGGGTGGAGAGGGATGCTACCCCACCTGGGAACTGGGAAAGACCAGAGCTCCCCAAGTCAGCCAGGCCAGGGAGGAGCTGCGCAGTAACCTCACAGTTCTGATCACATGGCTCATCTTCAGGGCGGAGCTTCAGAATGGCCAGCTTCTCCTAGGGCCAGAGCACAACACAATGCCGCATTCTTTTCTTTCTATGGTTACACACTTTTCTTTATGATCAGGTTGATGCCTTGTCTCCAAGAATATATCTGCGTGAAAAGATAACCTTGTCTGATGAATCACCACTTTCGAGTATGGTCTTCATTTCTCCGTCATTCTCCTGGTTTCTAGTTATTTCTCAAGTGACCATGGGCAGTAATCAGTGATCCAGAGGAAGTAAATGTAGCATGTTTGCATACTTATCAATTTATGATGATCCCTCTATCTAATTTTATTCTCAGGAATTGACCCACACAGTAGACAGAGCTAACAAGTTCAAATTTTGTGAAGCAGGCCCGCTGGTTCCTGATCCAGAACGAGTTGAGATTGTCCCTTCAGTCACAAGCTGTATAAAGTCAGATTTTTTTCTTCTTTAGGGACCTCTGTCTTTTCCTTTTATGGTCTTCAACTGATTATATTAGACCCATCTAAATTATGGAGGGGAATCTTCTTTATGTGAGGTTTATTTACTTGAATGCTACTGCTCTCTAGCTGATTAAGTGTGTGACCAACTATCTGGATACTGTGATCTACCCAAGTGGGCACGCTGCATTAACCATTGCAATTCAATTTTATACTGCTTATGTTATGCAACACTTGTGCAGATGCTTAGACCATCTCCATGTTAGACAGGGAGGATCAAGACCATCGTCCCTTCCAAAATAACTTATGTCTATGGAGCCCTTCGGTTGCGATTAGTTTAGTTAAAGGAAATGAAATTTTTGTGTTGTTTACTGGAAGGCAGTAAACAAAGTTGTCAAACATAAAAGATCGTTATTTTTTATCTTGCTAGCCACATCAGTGTAGAATATGCTAATTCCCATCACAGAGTGGCTTCTTTGATGTGAGACCTGTAGCAGGCAACGCTATGATTCTAAAAAAGAGCTTTATTATGTTAATGGTGTGAATAAAATTAGTGAATAGCAGTATATATTGGGAAGCAAGCATTAAACAAAGAAGCAGCTTTCGGGTTTGGAAGCGGATGAAGAATCAGCAGGAGAACAGTTTTCTCTTCTGAGAGGGATACTCATCTGATGCCGCCCACGGTGCGGCAGTGGACTGTGTGGTCCTCGCCAGACACCTTCCCAGTGTGCAACCTTGAAGCAGGAAGGCTGAGCAGGCCGCTCAGGAACTCTCGTCCCAGGCAGGCTGGTCATCTCTGCCATGGCACGCATACATTGTTCGTTCCCTTTGACACTTTTTCTTCTCAGGAAAATGTCAACGTCAGGGAGTCACTCCGGGGAATCTCTCCTCTTTGGCCGGTGCAGGAGACAATTTTCCAATATGTTCACAACAGTTCTCCTACTCAGGCTTTTTCTTCTTTCATCCATGTGTCAGGACACACTTGAGCATTCCACCCAGTGTATGGCTACACCACACACTTCATTCTGTTGATGCCTAGGACGCAACCTGCCTGCAGAGGACTTAATCTATGCAGAGAAGTCAAGACAGGATGCAGAAGCTAGAAATCCATGGCACGGCTGTTTCATTAGTTATGTCCTGGAGTAAAAGTGGGGCACTCAGAGGGCGCACCAGGAATCCAGGGATGAGAAAAGAGGCCAGGACAGAGATGGACAGGGATGCAGGCAGCTGTGGGCGCTATGTGCTGAGCAGGAGGCAATTACAGAGGCACTGCCCGTCCTGCTGCGCAGGCTCTTTGGTCGGGGAGAAAAGAGCACATTCAGGACCAGGGAGCTGGCACCAGCACCTGATCTAGACTTTAGGCACAGCTGTATGATCTCGAACTTCACATGTGTGAAATTTAGCTGCATTATGAGCAGCACAAATACAGCTCCACCCACCCTGCATGTTTTCATTGGCAATCTGATGAAAACAAAACATGCCTGGCACAACGTGGGCGCTGAAAATGCTAGCTGCTCTCTTGCCTGACAGCCCAGAAGACGGTCTCCGGAAAATGAGGGCAGCGCATAGGCATACAAAGAGGTGGCTCTTCCTCCTGGAACTTGGAGGAAGTGATGAAAAGACTTTCACCTAGGAATTATACCCAAGAGTCAAACACAGATAGGTAGAGAAGAGCAGGCTTCCATCCCATGGCTCGTAAGGGCCCAATATAAAGCAGCAGAAATGGGGCCGGGTGCATATGGAAGCATGAGTAAAGAGGGGTGTAGGGACAAAGCCTGTGCAGTGCTGTCCCCGGGAGAGGCAGCAGACATGTACCGCAGGGAAGTATGGGGAGCTGGGGCCTCTTCCGAGTAGGTGTCCATCCCTGAGAACCACAGTGACCTCCTCGTGGCAGCAGCCTTCTGCTGGTGGGCTCCAGCCCATGCAGGGGAGCCCATCACAGGAGGGTCTCTCTCCTAGAAACAGACATGAGCCGCTCCACGTCGATTCATACACGATCTGCTGCCTGCTGTTAATACGCCTATCTCAGTGAGTCCAGAGCATGAGAGTTGGTGTCCAAGAGCGGACTGCATTCTCTGAGTGCTGGGGTTAAAGCAATGAGCTGGAAGATGAAGGACCAATGCTGTCTGGGTTTAAAGGGCTGGTTGCACCTGAAGAGCTGCCTTAGTGGGCATCGAGATGGACGAGCGGGACCTCCAGGGGTCACCGATGGTCTCCAGGTGTTTCAACGCAGAGGAAGAAAGGGGGAGTGGGAGAATTTAGAACAGTCAGGTGGGCCGCTTAATAATTATTTTCTCAGCCTTTCTCCTAAAAAGTTCAAGGCTTATTGAAGGACCCAAATAATCCTTTACAACTGAAGTAAAATTTTAAAAATAAGTTTTCAATTCAGCAGAAAGGCCAATAAACTTTTTTTTTTTTTTTTGAGGTTGAAATAGCAGTGTCCTTTATGCTATTTCCTCCTGACCTTTGATATTAAAAGTTTTATTAGACAGCTTTATGAAAAGTCTCTTGAAATGTTCATATAACCTCAATTCTAGTGGTTTCCATAAACAGAAGGTGCTAGTGTCACCTTAAAAAGAAAAGTGATCACCAATTTATAAGACAATGGCACAGTAGACATGGGAGCTTCTAGTTGGAGTTCAATGTAAGGGACAGGTTCTCTTGGGCATCAGAGGTTCACCTTGAGGCCCTTCCAGAGAGCCACACTTTAGAAATGGCCTCTCAGCCCAACCTGATTGGTTGTTGCCAATGCCCCACTAACCCCAATTCCCAGTTTAGAATAATCGATACCAGGTAACACAGAGCACACAGCTTCATCCAAGGGGAGTTTGTGGATACATAAGACTCCATATTTTTGGTCTTGTTTGTTTGCTTTGGAGGTTCTTTGTACCAGCATCCTTATGTCTGGCCTTTGGGTCTAACCAGATGTACTTCCACCACCAGCTGTCCATCTATAGGGGGCAGGGTTGCTAGTCTCCTGGTAGCAACAGAATGCAAGGACCAGGGCCACAGAACTGGATGACATAATATGTCCCACTCGAGGCCATTCCTAAAGCCTCACAGGAAATGACTTGAACTTGTTTCCTCTGTGAGATTCCCATCAGCCCCATGAGGCAAAAGCCCAGGATGACTTCAGAATCTCTCCATCAAATCCATAGTCCTGCAGTCCCTTGGGGGGCATGGGAGCCTTGGGCACCAGATTAGGGAGTCCATAGAATGAGGAGTTTCACTGGGCAGGCTGCCAAATACAGGGAACCCTCAGAGACATGGATCTGGGAGTGAGTGGGGGTAGGACCCGGGAGCCTGGGAAGATGCTTTCTATGGCTCATGTGTACCATGTGGAATGCCTCTGTAATAGACTTATGCTACGGAAGAGGAGTTCTTTCTTCTGTTAGCTGCTAAGCCTATCAACTCAGAACATGTGTCCAGCTGTGTTTGCCATAATCAATTAGTAAAACATTTTCAGTAGTATTAAGAATTCTGCAAGTCATATAAAAATAAAGAGACAAATGCATTGGTATGTTCATAGGCTCAAATCTTCTGGATTACCAAATGTCTCAGTTACTTTTCTCTCATTGCTGGACAAATACCCAACATGTAAGCTTAGGGAAGGAACGGTTTATTTAGCTCACAGTTACTAGAGGTTTCATAATTTAAAGCCACCTGAGTTATGTAGCAAGACCTGGAGACTCCACAACGCTGTGTCTAGGACCATTCGCTCCATACCTCCTAGAGAGACCACTGCCTGGGGTGGGGGGAGGGGGAACCCCTTGACAGCAAGCGCTGTCAGTTTAATGGTTCAAGCCTCTCTTGGCCACTCCCCCTCAAGCCCCGCCCCGACCCTTTAGCCCCGCCCCTGAAGCTGCGCGCTTGACAGCCCCATGATTTATATGAGGCTTTAGGGGCAGGGAACAACTAAATACAAACCATAACAGCAATTTTTTGGCCAGACTTTTAAGGTCTACTTAACCCAATGTAATATATTGATACGCTAACAGTGTGTGCCCCCTACTGCTAATTCGAACCGAATATAGATCCCGTGCTAAAGCAGCCAGGCAGGGAGCTGAGGGCTTGGGGGAGAGCATGGCCACTCCATGCATTTCCTCTCTGTACCTAAGGCTCGAACCCTTGCACATCCACACATCATATTGTCTCCTTACTGTGAGTAGCTGAAAGAAAGGAAGGAAGAAAGGAAGGAAGGAAGGAAGGAAGGAAGAAAGAAAGAAAGAAAGAAAGAAAGAAAGAAAGAAAGAAAGAAAGAAAGAAAGAAAGAAAGAAAGAAGAGTGGAATCTGAAGGGTACCATAGATAACTGGAAAAGGAAATGAACTTCAGAAGGAAAGACAGAGTGCGGGAGGACAGCAGCGGAAGTGGGGAAAGGGAAGGAGATTTATCTAGTGCGTAAGCAGGGTACTTTGGACGGCTGTGCTGTGCAGCTCTGCTGGGCTACGGAAAGGAGCGGATAATGACTTAATCTGTTACCTCTCCTTTTTTCAAATGTTTGTACTTTTTCTCTTCTTCTTAATTTCTTATACATTTCTTGTTCATTTCTTCTCTCTTTTCCCAGGTTTTACTGCAGATATCTGATGATATGAGCAACTCGCTGGAAGACAGCACTGTGCATTACAACCAATACTGTGAACTTCATATTATTTTGTTAAGTGAAATTCTGCATCACTTGTGATTTTCTCTGTTTTAATTCTAACTTGTCCTCCCTTTAAATAGTAAAAAATACATAATTAAAATAAATGTGGTACAGACAACCGCCTGCAGGGCCCTTGCACGGAAATCCTCTCTCTCAATGGTTCTTTACTCGGACTGATGACCAGGAAACCCCGCTAACTGTGTTCCATCATGACATCAGGGAAGACGGGGCCAGAAACACAGTTCCGGCCTAACCTTGGTGGCTTTGGCTATCTGGGAGTAACATTCGCAGTCAGGCCTTCTTACACGTCACACACGATGTGTTCTGAACCAGGGGGCCATGCTAGTAAAACATTCATATTCCCAGCATTCTAAACTTACAATAGAACATGAAGCACGACAGCTCCTGGGCTGAGCTGTCAGCAGGGTGGCTACGGATGCAAAGACCTGAGCACAGCTCTCTGCAGGGAGGTTGGGAAGCCACTGGCCATGCTTTCTGTGAGGCTGGCAGCAGCTGTGCCACGGGGAGGGGAGCCAGCTGTCAGCTGCACTCTCAGCAGCTGGGTGGAAGCCTCAGCTGCATTTCTGAGGCAGCCTGGAAGAGAGAGGACAGGGATTGGGCAGTGGTCTCTCGCTACCGGAACACTGGTCGGGGCTAAATGTTGGACCATTTTCATGGCCAAGGAATTATGCTATGGCCCAACCCAAGGCGTTCTGTTATCACTTGGATCCCATCATTGCCTCCCTGAAAATGTTTTCTCTCTCTCTTCTTTCTTTCTTTCTTCTCTTCTGTCTTCTTTCTTTCTTTCTTTCTTTCTTTCTTTCTTTCTTTCTTTCTTTCTTTCTTTCTTTCTTTCTGTGTGCTAGACAAATTTTATATTACCCGGTGGCAGCTGATTATCCTCCCGACTGATGAGAGGATAGGTGGTGCATAAAATCCTGACCTCCTATAAACAGTCACTTCCAGACCTGCAGAAATTGTGACTCTGTTACCTCACATGGCAAAAGGGACATTGTAGATATGATGAAGAGAAGGATCTTGGGGTGGCAAAATAGTTGTGAATCATTCTATCTGGGCTCCAAATAGACTTTTTGTTGCTGCTGTTTGCCTTTATGAGAGGGGGAGAAGGAAAGTCAGAGAGAAAAGGTGAAGTGATGGAAGGAGATAGAGACAGATAGATTTTCTTCACTGCTTTCCATTTTTGCTTAGAGATTTGTCCCTTTTCTTCTCTTCCTAATGATACAAATTCCATCATAATTCTCCTACTAAAAACATTAAGTGAGATGGCTTAAGGTATGCTGAACTTTAAAAAGCCATTCATTTAAAAGCCTTTCATGTTGGTGTGCTTCTAATGCTAATCTGTGTTTTATGGCATGGAGGTGGCACCTTCATGGGCCCCCTATCTGCAAGGTCAATCAATCACAGGTAAAATACTCAGAGAAGAATCGCATCTACACTGAACACGTGCGGACTTTCTCCTTGTCATCATTTCCTAAACAAGGACATAGAATAATGCTTTGCATCGCATTCATACTGCACCAGGTGTGATAAGTCATCTAGAAATGATTCAGAGCATGCTGGGAAATGTGCAAATATCTTGTCACTTTATGCAAAGATCTAGAGCATCTGAACATTTCAGTGTCTGCTGGAAATCCTGGAATTATTCCCTAATGGAAACCAAGGGACAACTGTAATAAATACTATATATTCATACTTCCTGAATAAAAATGCATATGTAATTTAAAAATTACTTATAATTGTACACCAAGACCCCAAAGCCTAGAGCTATTTCTCTCTAACCAAATCAACTCTGTAGCCAAAGTGAACAAGGTAATATATTGCCTTGGGTTGTAGGCAAGTCTACCTATGCAGTGAGTATCACTGAGGTTCTCTGGTGTGTGGAATTGTGAGGCTGAGTCTGCCTCTAAAAGCACATAGAGAGGAGCCAGGGAAATAGCTCAGTAGAATAAGTGCTCGCCCGGCAAGCGCAGGGTCCCGAGTTAAATCCCCGGTACCAAAATATATAAATAAATAAATCAATAAACACATAAATAAATAAATAAAAGCACGTGGAAGGAGCCACCTTACCCTCCACAGCTATGCTTTCCTGCTTCCATTCTGTACTGATTAATTTTCAGCATTAGCTTGGCCACGCTATCATCCCCTGTGCTTTGGGCAAACACCAGTCTCCTGATCGCTGTCATGTTATTTTTTACATGAGACCAACACTGAAATCATAATGTGCTGGACCCCATCCAACCTGAGGTAGGACTTCAGAGCAAGCACTGAGGTCTCTTGAGGAAAGAAGTCTATCTCCAAGTTGCAACACCAAATTTTGCCTGAGTTTTTAGTCTTGTGATCTCCCTGTGACAGTCATTGACTAAATCTGCAGCGGTTCTCCTGACCCATAGATTTTTAGGTTTGCCAGCCTTTAAAATTGCTTGACCTGATTCACTCAAATGAATCTCTCTGTCCATATGTATCGGTGTGTCCAGATAGCTCCCCCTCTCTGCAGAACCCCGGCTGCCTGTCTAACTCACCTGCGGAGGAATAGGTTGGAGCCAACAGCTCTGTCCTGGCCATGCCTGTGCCTCATTCCTCCTAGAGGACAGGGACGTGCAGGGCTGTGAGAAGGCTATTGACATGGTCTGAGCACTCCCCTTTCCCCTTCCCTGTCTGACTGCACCCCTTCTTATCTGCTTCCTCACAGACTTAGTGTTCTAGGGAAGGACTCATGGGATGCCTGTGATTCTTTCCACCAGGAAGAGAGATGAACTGGCTTAAATTACTTGGAACCATCTTCACGCCATGCCTTCCCAAGGAGCTTTGTCAGTAATAGAAGTATACGAGGGTGATGGCGCATGCTACGCCCTAGTCCCAGCACCCCGAAGGCTGTGGCAGGAGGACCGCAATGTTGAGCCCAGCCTGGACAATTTGTCAACTTAGAGAGACCCTTCCTCAAAATTTAACACATTTTACAAGGGCTGTGGATGTAGCTCCATAAGCAAGCCCTGAGTTCAATCCTTAGTAATGAAAAACAGTAACAGCAATACTACTACCAGAGGTGCAATTTTAATTTCCATCTACCTGACCCGTGTTGATGTCCGTTTGTTCTCATTGCAGGCAAGCCATTGGTGGGGGCTAATTATTCAGGCCCTTGTGTCCGACAGATACAGAAGCCCTGGGTATGGCGGACAGCAGGCAGTTGACACAATGTCACATAGCAGAGTGAGAGATTCTTGGGCCATGGGATTCACCATCCAAGTCGCTAGCTACGGAGGGCTGCGCCATTCTGCTGCTCTACATAGAGGCTTCCAGGGGCAACACTCGAGCTGAGGTCATTGTGTCAGCTGAGAGAACAGGAAGTCAGGTAGGTCTGGAGGGAAAGGAGAGGCGACAGGAGCAGTAGTGAGAGAGGGTGCTGGCTTTACATGGGGACTGAAAAGCACAGTCCATACAGGCATTACTGAAGGCCTACTTGGTGAGGGTCAGCTGTTAAGGAGCTACATCCCCAGCCCTTTTAAAATGTGTTAAATTCTGAGGGGAAAGAGGAGCGTGTCAACCTGCGTGGGGGGGCCCAAGAGGATTTTCATGGGTGAAGTCTCAAGGTTGGAGAACACATAGGTGCAAGGTATCAGCACAACAGCAGGCAGCATGGAGCAGAGCAGAGAGGCAGAGCAAGAGCCGCCTGGTCCTTCATTGCATAATCCTCATGCAGGCGGTTATCTCGTATTTACATCCTTATGTAGCTCCATGACCAGCTGTAGTGGCTTGAGATTTTTGCAAGGTGAATGATACAGTTTAAGACACATTTTATAATAGTATTTTATAATGGATCACCCAAGAATCGTACTGCAAGTACAGGATATCTGTGCACACACTAAATACTAAAGAATACAACTAAGGGCCTAGAGCTCATAACAATGTCACCCACCGATCCAACTGGAGGCCCAGAGCCCACAACAAAGTCCCACGTGGGCCCACTTCATGGATCTGTGCTGGAAAGGCCCAAGGGTCAGTGGTGGAAGCTAGGAATTCCATGCCAGTGGGACGAAGGATCTGTCCCAGCAGGCTGAGGGCTTTGAACTCGAGCTAGGAAGCAGTGTTTAAGGTAAGCACCAGAGTTCCCCCAAAAGTGTTACAGTGGTCCTCAGTAACTGAGTTCCCAAGCTCCTCCAATAATGAGGAAAGCCAAATTCCCATCAGGAAAGCCAAGGCAACAAGCTTCTCCATGGGGTTGAGCAATGTGCCATCTTCCCCTGTGGAGCCAGGAAGCGAAGCTCAAGGTAAGAACCTAAGCCTCTCCAAAGTCCATCGGGAAAGCTAGCATGACGAAGTCCTCCAGCAGAGCAGCCCAAGAGAGCTGTAGCCTCCAACAGCTCCCACAGCTTCTCCAAGCAGCCTCCCTACAGCTTTCTGGCAGTTTCTCCTGCTCCGCCTTGATGCCACCGGCAAGAGCCCTCAGATGGACCTCACACACGGAGCATCATGCTAGTTTAGTTCAGG
The DNA here is from genome assembly GCA_004027025.1 of Myocastor coypus. Taxonomy (NCBI): domain Eukaryota; kingdom Metazoa; phylum Chordata; class Mammalia; order Rodentia; family Myocastoridae; genus Myocastor; species Myocastor coypus. Next base: position 22,455 of record PVJA010000155.1, read on the forward strand.
TGGGTGTAAGAAGTTGATCACCTGGTGGAAACCCACTACACCAGCACGTGTGTGATTACCTGTGCTAGGTCACGCTTACACAACTGCATCCAGCCATGTACTTGCACTGTACGAGTACGACCACATCCTCCGATGTCCTTAAATGATGCTGACGTTTGAAGTGGCCGAGTGGCTCCCCACAAAGGGTCTTGCCATAATGCTCTCCTTCTCACATTCTTTCTGTAACCCTCTTTTGAGTTCTTGTGGCTATCTTAACCTGGATGTGACCATGAAGGCATGGGTACAGATACAAGAGTCCAGATATGAAAGCTAAGTGCTCACACGGACACGCCTGGCTCCATTTCTAATGATTAGTATTCGTAGAACGCCTGACTAGTCCTCACTTCAGCTCATCACACATGTCAGTTTTGAAAGCTGCAACACGTAAGTATATTATTCTAATTTTCCTACGGCTGCACACAATATGAGCACAATAGGAGTACGTATCTCAGCTCATGTTTTAAGGGGATTCAGTCCTTGCTTGGATAGTCACAAGGCTGAGGCAGCATGGCAGAAGGGCACAGTACTGCAAAGGTGCCCAGGGTGTAGCATCTTGGAGGCAGAGCAGGGGAACAGTGCCAAAGAGGAAGGGGAAATGGATCAGAGATACAACCCAAAGTCACACCTCCATGATCCACGAGACACACCAAGAAGAGTTTTCCACTTACGCCGCAGGTCAATTCTAAGACAATGAAGTTAACACCATCGAGATGAATCATTATAGCAAATGAGAGTTCCACGTGCAGCTGACCAGCAGCTTCTGGCTGGACTATGACTGGGAATGCAGAGCTCCCTTCCCCAGCTGCTTCTAGGAGGTCTGTATTTGCCTGCATTGCATAAGATTAATGTGACTGCCTCCAGTAAGACTTTTCACTGTTACAGAGTTGTCCCAGAGTGGGGCATTATTTATCCTCAGTAACTCTACATCCTGGTCCCACAGGGGTCTGGTTACAAGCCGAGGATTACCTGGTAAGCATAACTCAGAAATCACAGAACGATGGATTTTCACACAACTACAGGAGAAGGGACAGCAACTTGGTGTCAGTTTTACCAGGCTGTTTTCATTTGCATTTCAAAGCTGGTGAGAAACCATGAGATGAAACAGCAAACAGTAGTCCGGATGTTGTAAAGTTTCTGGGTACAGCACGCACATATCCGTGTGCACACACACACACAAAGAGGACACTTTGGTCTATGGCAAACCTCCACTTAAGTTACTCTGCATGGGAGAGACTGGTACAATTATTTAAATTACGTATTGCTGAACTGGAAGCGCATCAAGCAGCTGCAGTGTCGGGAGCCTGCCCCGCTGAAAAGCCAGCCCGCACAGACTTAGCCTCGGCCGCAGTTCCTGCTTCTCCAATCTCAGGCTGTGAGCGCCAGCACCCTGAACTTTCTAGCTGTCAAATAAAAGAAAAAAAGGAAAAAGACAGACAGACGAGAACAAATATTGAAGGTTTGTTGAAAGCAAGTGACAATATTCAATCATATGCCCAATCTTACATCACTTTATCTGTTAATCTGAGCAACAGATTTGACAATAAAAGTAGAAATTATATCAACCATTGTTAATCAGCTGCTCTTGTGTTGAAAATCTGTAGCATATGTATTGTTGTGTGCTACTGTGTTTCTGGTTTTTGTTCTTGACTTTGTTTTTACTCTTCAAAATAACATAAAATTATAACAAAAATAATTTCATTCATTTTTAGATACATTTACCTTTGTGTTGTTTATGAAGGAAATTAATTGTGGGTGTTAAGTTAATTTATATTCCTATAATCAGTCACATTACAAGATTTAGTTTGCTAATAACTGGTCATTGTTTTGCACTCGTGCATAGAAAATTCACAGGTAATTTTACTTCCGTGCGATATCCTTTTCATCTAGTAGCAAAGTTAACTTGGACTCCTAAAATGAGATGAATCATATTCTTTTACTTTTCTTTGTAACTGTTTGCAAAATGTAAAATTTTGTTCAGCATTCCAGTTTAGAGACAGAAAATGACGCTAGTGGGACATGAATTAGGTACACGCTGTATGTAATGTTTAATAAAATTCATACACAAAACTTTATGAACTTTTGAAAAAAGAATCTTTGCACAAGATTTAATTTTTTTTTTCTGCTCCCAGGGACTGAACCCAGGCATTTATGCATGCTAAGTACTGCACCACTAAGCTACAACCCTAACTCTCATTTTAGTGTTTTTAAAATAAAACACACACCCACACACAATCAAGAGACAAGTGGCACAATTTCTGAACCATTCTGTCTGAACACGTGGTCAACATTTTCCTGGAGACTTCTACAAGACTGGTCTCAGAGGAAATCAGCATTTGCACTGATGAACTTGGAGTAAAGCAGATTTCTCTCTGCGAGGGGCTGAAGGCTTTGACGTAATGCTGACCTCTCCTAGCAAGAGGGATCCGGAGCCCAAGGTCTTTGTACGTGAGCTGACCACAGGCTGTAGCCTGCTGTCCACCTCCCAGGTTTTGGATCTGCCTACCTCTATAACGGTGTCAGCCAATTCCTGAAGGGAAATCTGTTCCTAGTACACATAAACCCTCCTGGAGCTATTTCTCCGGAGAACCCTGGCTAATTGCGGTTCTATCACAAAAGCTAGTGATTCTGTTTCTTTAGTGTTGTGCCCTCCAACAGAACTAGAGCACTAAATAAAATTTTCTCCTGCGGTGAAAGGGAAAAATAAAAACTTGCAGAAGAGTTAAGAGAACAGAGCAGAGGAAAGCATAGTCCAAGAGTCACACTGGAGAAAGGTTCTTGGCTGGCTGCCATTGAAATCCACCTCTACAAACCCATCTGAGAGATCCCTTCCCCCCACCACGAGAAACGGAAGGGTGTAGGGAAGTCGCCATGTCTGTAGGCGCTGGGCCCTGGGCACCATGGACACTCACATGCAATGCAATATTTCCCGGCTGGCCGTGCTGCTGGCAGTCACAGCTGTCCCTTCACTGGGCTTCTATGGCGTTAGGAAAAGTAACTGCTCAGCATTCCGGCCTTCAACTTTTGGCTCCGCAAGGAAAGCAAGGGTCCAGACGGAGCATTCCAGCAGAGATGTGTGACCACTGTGTGGCCCCTGTTGGGCCACAGAATTAGTGAAAAGTGCACGTGGTGGGCATTGCTTCCGGTCCCTGATTCGAGAATTAACATTTCACGTGCCTCAAGCCTCAGTGTTAGACAGAACGAGAGCATGCCTCCTTGTGTTTAGCACTTTGCTTCTGCCTTAACAACTTCTTAAAAAGGCATAGGTGCATGTACACACGTGTGTACGAATGGGGTGGGGCGGCGTGCAGCCAGAGTACAAGCAAATTCAGGAGACAGGAGAGGCAAGAATGACACTGGACCGGGAATGAGGAACCTCTCAGGAGGCCGGAGATCTGGCTCACTTTGTCGGTCCCTACTGACCAGGCAGATTGTGTCCACACACATCGTCCCATGATGCTAGAAGACTCCGCTCTAATCTAGGTGAGAAAAGGTCCCCAATGCGAGACAGGTAGATAGGCTCCCTGTTGGTCAGCTGACCCCACCGCCTCCCCTCGGGTCTGCGGTGGGCCAGCCCAGTCTCAGCCATGCCCTCAGGCAGAGTATGTTATTACGTGTCCAGAATTCGACAGCTCAGTCTTTGAAGATGGCAGGATAGTAGACCAGGTGGATATTTTTCCCCCAGCTGCTCTTGAGCCCAGAGGTCTGCTATTCTTCTTTCTGAAGGATTCTATCATTTATCTCCTGAATATCAATGACGTTGCCATTTCCCTTGCTTTGCTGCTTGTCTTAACGCAACTAGAAGTCTACACCCTAGTCATCCAGGCGCCCAAAGACAGAAAGGGTGCTTGACCCTGCAGCTACCCAGACACTGAAGGTCCAGGCTCACACTGCCATAGGAAACTAAAAAAATCTTTATGGCGACACACAGACCCTTGGTTAAGTATTATTATCGATTGAATGAGTCTGTATTTCCCGATTAATGTTCTGTGTGTGCTTGTCACTCAAAATCTAATTATCTGTCCTGTGTAAAGATGCCTGGAAAGAGTGTCAAGAGCAGGGGCCCCATATGACCACTGGGAAGCATTCAGGGAGAATTGTGTGGGTGACACTTCAGGGCAGCTACCTGTGGCAGGAGCTTTCTAAGTGCTTTTTGGGTCAACAGAGTACTTCATGTCATGGAGTACTTCTCATACATGGGCACATTCCAGCCTGCGAGCCTGAGACCACGGGCTGTCTCAAACGGTGATCAGACAGGTGGAGCATAGGGGGTTGGGTTTCCCATAAATCCTAAACTGCTAGTGTGTGTCCATCTCAGACCACTTGCTCTGCTGTCCCTTGTAGTGTAATCAGTCTTCTGGGACGAGGGCGGTGCCACACAGTCAGTGGGCGGAGCCAGCGATCCCCCACCCTTCATCCCAGCATCGCGCCACGAATCAGACATATATTCTAGATTCAGCCACCTCTATGAAAGCCCTACGCTTACACGAGGCTTTGAAAAGACATCTAGACGCAACCACAGCAACTGGCGCATTTTAGATACATGTGAGGATCACATCCATCACAGGGAATTTGTACCCGTAGGTGGTGTATACTGGTTCCTCTTCTTTGTTTCCCTCTCCTCTCCCTTCAGCCCTGCTTCCCGTCATTTACAAGGATGTTTCCACTTTACTCTTCTCATGTTTTCTCTTCCCTTCCTTCCTTTCCTCCTTCCTTTCGCTAGTTCTCCTCTCCTGTACGTCCTGTTTTACCATATTCATCCTCGGTTTTGGTCCTTATTTCTTCTTCCAGTTTCTCACACCAAAGAGACAAGGCAAGATGTACACATGTGTTCTTCTCTGATGGGCACTTCTACATGTCAGTTTGACTGTGGACGCCTGGATAAAACATCTGGGGGGTGAGTCTGTCAGTGGCTGCCACAAATCCCACCGCGATCAGAGCAGAAGAGGTGGTAAAGCGGGGCGCTGTCCTCCGGGGAGAGACATCCCTCAGTCTGTGGAGAACCAAACACTGGTACAGTACAGACGCTGGCAGAGCCACACCTTTTCTGCGTCTGGCCTCCAAGGGTTAGCCAGGCGATGCGTGTTCTCCAGCGCCCATGGCCCTCAGGACCCCAGCCTCACACTACAATTATACCCCTGGCTTGGTCAGTCTTCAAAGTTCAGACCCTGGATCACGGGGTTTCTCAGCCCCTCAAGTCTGTGAGGCAATGACTTGCAATGAAACGCTTCATGTGTATGTGTGCCACAGATATTCTCCAGAGAAACAGAATATTTTCACTTCTTTTTCTCCGGGAAGCTTTAATAAAAATATATTCACAAAAAATAATAATAATGATAAAGGCTACAAAGAAACACAATGAAATGAAACTTCAAAAATTACTCTCTCCTCTCTCTCCCACCTGACCAGTCTCCATGTACTGTTGGGGTCACACGGTGCCAGCTGCGAGGCACCGCAACACCCCTACAGGTCCAGAGTCAGGGCCTCTCTGTGGAAAGTGTCCAACCCCGACTCAGACATGCACCTTGATATGCATGGCGCCCCTGGCCCCACAGGGACCCGGCATCACGTGGAGGGCTAGGAAGAGATGCTTCTACACAAGCGCAGTATCCTCAGCATCTGAGCAGCAGAAATGCACAGATCCTCTAGCATGCAGCAGTCGCAGGGCTCTGGTTGCTCTTCTGCTTCCGAGACTTCCCGGGTGCTTATGCATCGTGTCAGTCTCCAGCGCTGGGACCCAGTACTCTCCAGAGTCATGCATGCCCCATTGTGCTGTGTGGATGCCAGGTAAGGAGTCTAAGTTGTGTGGAGAGGCCAGGATGCTTAAAACAAGGCACACAAGAAACGCACACAGAGGTGGGAAGGCTCTGTCTCTTTCTGACCGCAATTCTACCTATGCACTGCAGCCAAGCTAAGTACGAGACCCCTGCTCCTGGCCTGGGTGAGCCCTGCCCCTGCCTGTGCGCAGCACCGCCCCTCATCCGCCTCCAGCTGCGCAAGGAGCTCCAGTGGGCTACCTGCAGGTGTCTCGCAATGTCCATTTATTTATTTCTCTTCCCTGTTAGATCATTCAATACTGTGCATATGTGCCACTCTCTGCTACCCTTAAGTTATCTTTCTGCTTCTTTCTTTCTTTCTTTCTTTCTTTCTTTTTTTCTTTTTGAGACAGGGTCTCACTATGCACTTCAGGCGGGCCTTGAGCTCACTTTTGTAGCCCAGTCTGGTCTCGAACTCACATCGATCCTCCTATCTCAGCCTCCCAATTTCTTGGATTACAGGCATGAGCCACCACACCCGGACTCTCTCTTTCTTTCTTTTTTTCTTTTCTTTCTTCTTTCTTTCTTTCTCTCTCTCTCTCTCTCTCTCTCTCTCTCTCTCTCTCTCTCTCTCTCGCTCGCTCTCTCTCTCTCTCTCTCTCTTTCTTTCTTTCTTTCTTTCTTTCTTTCTTTCTTTCTTTCTTTCTTTCTTTTTGAGGAGGGGTTGGGCTGTGTTGCTCAGGCTGGTCTCCAGCCTTCCACCTGACCTCTCCAGCAGCTAAGGCTACAGGTGGACCCCACCTGGCTCTGCTCTCTCCCTTGCTGGGAATCGCCTTGTTCTGACCTCCTTTCCTCCAGGGGGCGCCCTGTGCTATAGTGCTGCTGCCCTTCACTGCAGGCTCCAGACACCCGAAGCTGCATCAGTTCCAACACAGCCACATGGAAAAAGCTCCATCTCGTGGGTGCTACTCTTCTGACCTTTCGAGAGCCCTTCCTCCCTCATTTGTGTTTCTTTTGACACTTTTCTACTCTAGCTGGGCGCTAACTGATTGCTGCTCCTATACAATTCAGGGCCTCTGTAGAGCAAAAGATTTCTTTGTAGAAACCAAGGGAAGTGATCCATCCACGATGCTCATGGGGAACCCACTCCCAGCTTGGCTAGCCTGGCCATATGCACACAGCTCAAAGGTAAAATCATGTTGGAGAAGCCGAGTTCACATCCCTGGACCAGTCACACCACTTTGAGTTTTAAGCTTTTTGTAGACAAAATATCACGCACCTAATGGAAGGACTCCCAAAGGCTCAATGGCAGTGTGTGAATGCTTAGGCAAAAAGGCCTCCTCACCAATACTCACAGTGGTCTTGTACTGAAAACTATGTCTACTTCTCAGTTCTAAACCCCCAACTTACTTTGTGTTAAAGAGTAGGTGAAAGAAACAGTGATGTGTTCTGCTACAAATGTAATGCTCCTGTGTCATCACAACATAAAAATGATCAACGGCCAAAGGTACTATAAAATACTTGCCACTCAAGACTGGATTTTGATTTACTAAAAAGAAAAATGGCAGTTTCAATCAACTTTCTCATTTGTCTCTGACTGGCTTCTAAAAAAGTCACTCTCTCTCTCTTGTAATGTAAAAGGTTTGACATATCTATAAATGCCACTAAATAATGGGACAGGCAAGGAAAGCACCTGTAGCTATAGTCATAAAATGATTTAAAGCTTTTTCCTTTTGTATTTCCATGGACTGGTTCTTATTTTTGTGGTCAGTGTCATTATATATTGTGTTCAGGGCTGGAAACCTTAGTAGCTTAAGGGAGGTAATACACAAGCAGCTCATTTCTTGGAAGAGGCAGTCACTAAACAAACTGCACCCTTTTTTTGCATTGAACCCTTTGTATTCTTGCTGTAAAAGCAGCTTTTATGTTGTTGTTTTGCTGTTGGTTTTCCTGAGACAGGGCTCTCACTGTGTAGTCCAAGCAGGCCTTGAACTCATAATGCAGCTCACCATAGCCTCAGACTCAGTGATGATCCTGCTTCAGCCGCCAAGGGCAGGGATCACAGGCCTGTATCAACCTGTCTTTCCTGGACAAACAGTTGTAAAGAACTGCGTTGTGAAAAAAAAAAAAAAAAAAAAATTAAAAAAAAAAAAAAAAAAAAAAAAAGAACCGCGTTGTGATGCTTGGTTTCAAATCCAGGACTCAGGATGAGTACTGGCCTCTGGTCTTCCAGGCAGCTCCATAATCCAGAGCGAAGAAGATGCCGCGGGGTTGCAGGACACGCTCCACACATTTCCCTCTGTAACTGCATCATTGCTAAGTCACCAATAAGTGGCCATCCAGCCACTGAGCGGCATCTTGACCACTTAGCATCTTCTTATGTAAACGATGCTCCCTAAACAATTGTCCTGTACACAACGTGGGATGATTTCTGCTCTGGAAACCACCCTTTCAGGCTCAACTTCGTTTTATTAGGATGTGGGAAATATCTCGTCATTCACTCTTATTTTCTTCTTCAATGGACCCTTAATCCACGAGGTCCTGAAAAACTTTATTTTTCTAGAGAAATAACTTCTTTACCTTCACCCCATTATTATTATTACTATTATTATTATTATTATTATTATTATTATTATTATTTATTTTTTGAGAGCAGCGGTAGTGGTGATACTGGAAGGAATCCCAGGCAGGCACTGTGCCAGGTACAGGAGCCCAGAGACAAAGGCAGAGAGGAGCGCAGAGCTGGGGGTGCACGGCGGGCCCCTGGATTGTAAGGGCTCCCCTTACATTCTCAGTGTCAGGTCTTTATCAGATCCAGGATAGAAACATACTTTCTCATTCTGTGAGTTTTATTTGTACCTGAGTGACAGTGCCCTTTCAGACATAAGAGGTGTCTACATGGATGAAATTCAAATTAATTATTTTTGTATTTTTGTTCTTTTAGTGTCAGGTCTAAGAAACCATAACCAATCATGGGCCATGAAGACTGTTGGCTATATTTTCTTTTCTTTTCCTTTTTACTTTTTATTTTAGGGAAAGGTCTACAGGGTGTTCAGGGTCTCACACCTAAATCATGGACATGTAGTGATCTGCCTGCTCACAACTTCCCAAAAGCTGGGCCTACAGGCACGTGCCACCACGTCCAGTCTCAATTGGGGTTGGGGTGGCACTTCAGGCCCACGGATCGAATCTCTGGCCCCTGCGTCTGCTTACAGGCACTTTAATCTGCTGAATTATTTGGCAGTAGATTTTGTTTTAAAAGGTTAATAGTTTTAGTTCCTACATTTAGACACTTGATGCCTTTTAAATGAAATTTTGTAGATAGAATGGAGGCATAATCCAGAGTGCATCGCTTTATATCTGATGCACAATTATCACTCATGGAAACAAGTATTGTTTTCTTATTGGATTATTCTGAAAGTTTTGTCAAAACAATTGGGTGTAAATATGATGCTTGTTTCTACACCAACTCTATTACACTGAGGTACATTTCAATCCTTACGCCATTATCACAGTTTCTTTATGGCTTTGCAGGAAGCCTCAAAATCTGGAAGCATCCTCCACACGTGTCCTCTGAAGACTGTCTTGCACATTTCCTCTCCTTCAGTTTCTGCTTTTTCCCTCTGGGATGCTGGTAGCATCACAAATATCCCACCCGAATAGTCACTGCCTCCTTCACACCTTGTGATACTGCTGCAAAACATTTTGTGTATTTTAAGGAAGCCAGGCAAAGCGATAAACAAGTGGATAGTCATTGAGTTGGGCATCTTTATCCTCTTAACCTGGATTTATAAGACGCTAGCTGTTGATAAGATGTATTAAGAACATTTTGTGTCATTTGATAGAATTTAAGTGTTCGAAATTATGTTAAATTTGTGACACAAGCCTTTTCTACCATTGCAGGCAAAATGGGTTTCCATTCCAGTTCTCAAAAGTCAACAGAAGCAGATGAGGGTCCTTGGTATGGTTGTGACTTAGGCAAACAATGATGGCTCAGAAGGTAAGTTGTTAGAGTTTTATTGAACATAAAATGGCTAATAAATTTCGGTAGTCTAGAATACAATACTTCTCTAGAGAGAAACTGTTCATTCTGTGTGTGTGCTTTGAAGATCACGCCAGTAGGATCCACATCCTGAGGTAAGTTCTTCTCTCACTGAAATCAGCTCTCTGTCCTTCTTCAGCAATTTGATGGCTTTGAAATATAAGAGGCATAAATGATGTGACTGTCCTGTTTTGCTTCTCAGGCATAACAAATCGAGTAAAATGCTCCCCTTCATCTCCTGGTGCTGCAGGGATTGTGGTTATGCGGACAGAAACATGAATACAGAATAGCATTTGTGCCTCGTACTCGTCATTCTTATTAGCTAAAACATAGAAATCCTGGATCGTAGGACATGGTATCTCTTCATGAGTTCATCATCACTTTATAGTAAACACAGCTAAAAGCTCAGCATTTGCCATCGAGCATGGTAAATTTAACAAATTCTGAGGGGCTGGAGTCCCTAAATAACCTCTGAGAGCTACAGATCGATATGGGTGTTTTGAGACGCTGGGGAGGAAGCTAGATTTTCTTCTGTTGTTTGCCTATTTCGGAGGCGCAATAAGACCTAAAGGACTGTAACGTGCAGAGCTCCAAAGTGAGAAGAAACAGTGCAGGACCTTGCTCACCTGGCACCTCTGAAGATAGCTACAGGGGTTCGGCCTCAGGCCCTTTCTGTGCAAAAATGCGACATTTGATTTCCATCTACACCAGCTTTGCCTCCGTTCCCTCTCTTGGAAAAGAATACCCCCACCTACAGGTGCTCAGGCCAGAACCTCAGGAGGGGTTGAGGTAGACACTTTTTCATGCTTTGTACCCACATCATCCACAAGAGGTGACAGCTCTCCCTTCAAAGCCCACCCGAGCCCAAAGACAGCCTGCCTTCCCCCTTGACATCCTCGCCCAGCCACTGCGTGGACAGCCACTCCTCTTCGGCTTTCTGCTCCCACAACTGTCCTTGCCCAGACTCGTGTACCGCCATGGTGTGTTTGCTGAGCCGTTGCCACGCGGAGCCTTTGAAATGGTTCATCGGATGGTGCTGCTCCTCGTTCAACCTCAAGGAAAGGAAGCGGAGTCCCTCAGCTTTGGAAGGCTCTGCATGGCCCAAAGCGGTGCTCGGCTTCCTTATCTTGCTTGTCCTTAAACCAGAGACATGGAGCTCTGTGCTCTTGTGAAGGCTGAGTGCATTGCACAAAGACACTTTGGTGGTCCCCGCCATCTTTTCTCCCTGCCTTCTTGCCATAAAGTGTCTGCTCTGACGTGCACTCCTAAATGGTCACCCCATGGCAACACTGTCTGTCTGCTACCCCAATTGACGCAGCACCCCACAGTTCTCATCCCGAACCTTAAACCATTTTGCCATTTCACACGCACCACATACTCATCTTAGGGCAGGTGTAAGAAACATTCTCAGAGCATAGATCATGCATGTATGACAGAGACACCACCCTAGATGGATGATCGCCATTTTATCACTCAGTGGCAACTATCCATCGCGATAAGGACTGAGTTATAGGATGTGACAGCACAGGTTCTCTTATGTCCTGAGTTCTCACTGACCTTGAAGGGCTAGGGCCAAAATATTGGCTGTCGTTGTAGCACTTCAAAGTTCCAAAGGTTTGCACTGTGCCTTCCTTTCTTCAGATCCCTAGGGAATTTTCTGAGAGTTCATATAATCGCCAAGTCTCTGCACAGTGTAATCAGGAAAGCAGGAGGCAGCAGTGAGGGTGGCCGTCCACACAACTCCCACTAAGGGGCGGGGGTCCAGACCTCTGCCCTGGACAACCCTATGGAGGAACGGCTACTAATATGTACACGTCAGAGATCAGGAAGCAGAATATATGGGTTGAAAACCAACCACATAAAGAATTCAAACAAAAATGCTGTTCAGGGTTGGGGGTTCAGTGGTCGAAAGTTGAAGGTGTGTTTATGCATTCCAACCAAGGACAAGGAAAGGCTGCTTGGTGAGGGGGCTCTGCGAGCGGGCAGGGAAGGCCTTCCCATCCTCAGGAGATCGCATCACCTGGGTCCAGTTGCGCACTCCATGGGATGACGCTGGGACTCAGGATGGTGGATGCAATCCCAAGAGCAACATCTCCCCATAAACCCTCTCCAGTTGTGCTTCATGGTGACTGATGAAACCGCCAAGCTTTTATTTAACTCTTGGTTCAGTCTCCACAATGGGCCCTGTCATAACAACTCAGGATGAGGCAACTGTGGAATGCGTGGTTAGGATATTTATGATATTTATCAGGTCTCTGATAAACTTGGATTTCTCAGAGAAGAGATGCTCCACACACGCAGATAGCAACACATAGAGCTGCATGCATAGAACAATGTGTAGGATTCTGGCTTCTGCAGCTTAGACAGAACAAACACTCTGTAGTAAGTTCTCAGCTTGATATTTTGCAGCACAGAAATGGAAGGAAAAAATTGCAGACTCAGTGTGCTAATGTGCATAATTCCAGGCACTGAGCAAATATGAATGATGCTTCCTTCTGCATCAAATTTGGAATCACCAACTAAAGAGTTTTTCAACCTTATTTATCTGTGACTCAGTTTGATGAATATAAAAATTAAATCTTCACCTGGAAAGCTCCACGAGACTAAAACTAAATCATTCACTATGATTTAATGCAATGAGATAAATCATGTCTTCATAAATACAATGCTTACAGATAGACAAGACCAATTCCTATCCATAAGACATCCATCACTTAATATTTTTAATGTAAAATCACTCAATTTTTAAAATATCTTGGGACTTTTCTTCTTGCTGTTTATTGCTGTTATGATAGGCAGATAAAACTACTCAGTGTTCTCTTAAGTTTTACTTGTTTCTTTGTTCATAGAGTTTATTTTTTACTCCAAATTTTCTCTTTTATCTGAATTTATTTCTGTTTTACTAAAGGAAATACTCTACATACATGGGAGATATTTTTTTCTGAGATTATGTACACGGGAAGTCTCCATTCTAACATTATTGTTACTTTCATTTGCTTACAAATTAAAGATGAAAATGTTTTCCTTTAATGCTTTTAAAGAGCTTTTTTTTTTTTTTCTCCCCCATTTTATAGTGTGGTGCTTCTGAGACAAATCTGACTCTTGTCCTACCACATCTAACTGAGTTTGTCCTTTTTCTCTCTGTCTCTGTCAGTGAACTTTTAGAATGTGAGGATTTCTCTCCACCTTTATCATAACATATGAGGGGCACTGTAATCCCCACAATGGATCCTTCCAGTGTGTGCTGAATAAATGAAGGTCCGGGCCTTTAAGTGGAGTATCTTTTGCTTTCCTCGTTTTCTTACAGTTATTAACAATAACTTTCTAGAATCTTCTTACTAGAATAAAGGCAATGAATCTAGAAGAATCTGTTCACTCAGTGGTGACCTGGGGACTTAAATCTAATACCTCCTGGGGTTCTGCAGCAAGCTCAGACATTCTCTTGGGATGAGACTGAGAGTCTTCTCTCTGAATAGGTTCCAGCACCTCCGTAGTTAGACTCTGGCTGAAGAAGCATATCCTGTCACCTCAGCTCTTTTCCAAAGATCTCTGAGGCTGCAAATAATGACTGTGTGCTAGACACCACCCTCAAATTTCCTAAGGGAAGGTCGTGGTGCCTCCGTGACTCTTCTTCCCTGATGCAAAGCTCCGAATGATTTCGATGAGCCATATGGAATTCAGGTAAATATTCATCTTTGGCGAGCGATGATAAAAATGATTGAGCATCCCCAAACTCAGCTGTGATAGGCTATGTCATTAACTCTTTAATTTATATATTCAAAGAACTAGAGATATTCAGTAACTTTCCCAAGTTGATACCACGTAGGTAACAAGAGGTGCCAAAGAGCTACAACCAGACAGCATGGAATCAGGGTGATGCTCATGAGAATGACATCGTGTCGCACTGCCTCTCAATAATAATTGGAAGGACATCTCTCAGGGGTGTCGCATTACTAGCCTATCTAGGCGTTAACAGGCTCAGCCATGCTCTGGTATTAACTGTCCTTGGGAGGATTAATAGGAAGCTTCCAGGTGGCAGGTATTTGAAAAGCCAAGGTGAAAGGAAATTAAGTTAAAGAACAAATAGCTGTGGAGATGGCAATAAGAACTCTGACAGGAAGGTAGCAGTGACACAGCAGAGGCTCTCCTTAGAAAGGGGACCAGACGACACAGTCGATCCAATGGAAGGTTTCGAGTTAGAAGAGCAGGGAGGAGGAGCCATGAATCAAAACGGAGGAAGTCGCAGGAGGGTGTAGTATGGGTAAAGATAACACAGGGATATTCTGAGTCTATGGGATTGACGAAAACGGATCTGAAACCAAGCAAAAAGAACAACAGCACCAAAAGGACAGAAGAATTATTGCTGAGTGAGAAGCCAACCATTCAGACAGGATGAGTGGAATTGTGCGGCGAGTGGAAGCTCATTCTTGCAAATGTGGACTAAGGATGTTCCTGGGTAGGGAGCGTCCTGAGAAGTGGTAGTGGGGGGGGAAGGGGATAACAAACGCATCTCCTACAGCAGTACACAGAGGAAAGAAGCCAGGGAACTGACGCGGTGCCCTGAGACTCTACAGGAGTATTTGCTGTGGGTAGATAAACTGGTAGACAGGGTAGGGAACCCCTCAAAAATACAGCCTGAGAATGGCAGATGCCTGAGAAGCCAGTGCTTCCAGCAGTGCCCTGGGTCTGGAGCAGAGTGACAGAGTGAAAGTGAGAAGAAATCATGAGGGGTTTTCAACATGTTGAGCATCAAGTGGAAGAAAATTACAACACAGTCACTTTAGGGTACCTCAGAAAAGATAACCTCTCCAGGTTGTGTTTTGCTTTCAGTGTAAAAGAAACTGAAAAGTTTATCAGCTAAACAGGGGAGATAAGTGATAATTAAATGATAATTAGGCTAAAAATATTGGTAATGGTATTATAAAATGTCTCACAAACTATGCTAAAGACAATATAGAGGCTTAACAAATCATTCTCTATTTTTTACATTCTAGGGGAGGGTCTACAGGGAGTTCAAGGTCTCACTACTAGATCAGACTCATAGCGATCTGCCTGTTTATGAGCTGGGACAACAGGCGCACAGCACCACACCTAGTCTCAATTGCAGTGTTCCGGGGGTAGGGCTGGCATAGCAGGTTCATGGATTGAACCCCCAGCCTCTGTGCCTGCAAATCATTCTCTAAAAGAAAATGAAATATGAAGCAGATTGATATTATAAAATATTAGGAAATAATGCTAAGTAATAACAAATAGAATGACTGGTTCTAAATAAGCTATATATATGTCTTGCAAAAAAAATGCAAAAGGATGAAACTGATTTTTCAGAAGAAGAAAAAGCAAGGCAAACTTAGATTTGTAAACAAAACCAACGTTTCATCACTTAAAAGGCAAATGCTTAAAGAAACTAGAAAAAGATAGAAAAAATATTTATTTATTTATTTATGTATTCATTTATTTACTTAAAATTTTATTTATTTATGTTATGGCCAGCTCAGCCTGCCCTGGGGGTGGGGCTGGCACAGCATGTGGTGCCAGAGATTGAACCGCAGTCCCTGCAATTGCTTAAGCAGGTGCTTTAGGCTGCTGAACTATCTCGCTGGCCCAATCAGAAAATTTAGAAAGGACTGTACGCTCGGTTATACACAAAGACCTGCTGGGCCCTTCCTGTGAGGACATGCGTGGCAAGACTGCCCAGGTGTTTTGCACCTGTTGCGAAGCTTTCGATGCCAACCAATGTACAAAACAAATGTAAAAATGCAAGCAGCCTACTCTGCAAATGTTTAATTTCAGTCCTGGCCTAGAGTGCTTGCCTTAGGATATTCTAACTTCCTGGTGGCAGCAAGGCCTCCCCATATTTGCCTGTCCATGTGAAAGTAAATAAATTAGAAGAGATACAGAGCACCCCATTATAACATAGACTCTGTGTTCAGTGGCTTGGCCCAGGAGTGCCTCTGTGTGGGTTCAGGTCCGAAGCCTTACTCACATGAGCAGTCTGCTGGATGTCTGGATGCAAGAGAGCGCTCCAGCCGAGCCATAGCTCTGCACTGTTATAGCCAACACAAGTCACACTACAAATACGATAATCTCTTCTTTAGAGCACACATATGTATGAAATTTTAGTAGAAAGTATTAAACCTTTGTGAGAACTTTATGGAACATGCCCTGAAAACTTGCTGATTGATTTAATGGGGCATCTCCATAGAAAAACCCACATTTCTCATTTGGAAGGCTAAAAGAATACTGTCGGTTTTTGAAACCTGCAAAATAAAAAGAAATTCTCACATTCAATGTTGAAAAGTAAACATGCGAGAAATCAAAGAAAGTTGCAGTACCCCTCCACACGTGGGAGCGTGTGCCCGCGTGCGCGCACACACACACACACACACACACACACACACACAGATGAGTGATAGTGATAATTTTCGCAACTATAGGGACACTGCAAAGAGCAATTAGAACTGTAAACTTACAGTGACGTGGCCACAGAAACAAACTCGAGTATAAAATAGTTCAATTTGGCCTAAAAGGTTGAACAGATATGAAATATCACAGCAAGATTTCTTAATATCATGGAACACAAAAAGATAACATACCAGCAAGGAAAACAAAAGCAATTCCTGACACTATGGTCACGTATGTGAGAGCACGAAAGAAACTGATGGAGGTTCACAGCTCCTGAGCCTCTTGGGGTAGACACACGGGGGCACGGGTCCCGTGCATTCCCCATACCCTAACTCCGGTACGCTGCCTCAGGAGGTATGCGGTATTCTGGCTCCACGACACTCCCGCTGTGTGCCCTCCCAGAGGAGAGGAGAGGAGGGGTAACTCTGGTCATCACAGGTGAGTCTTACACTTGGGGTCTCCTTCCTCCATGGGGCATGAGCTGATGGTGAGGACAGACAGGGTAGCGACAGATTTTCAATGCTCTACTTATAATAGGTTCCCCAGTGAAGAAGAGCTGAGTCCTAAATAGCATAAGACTTGCTTCGTAGCATTAGAAAATTAAGGTTTCCAAATCAGCTCTCAGCTAGGATGACATTTAGCAATACATACTTTGAAAGATAAAGTAGCCTATAACTCTGTATTTCATGGGTAAAGAAAGATACCAAGAAGGAAAAAGTGTCCTTGCCATGCTATAGACAAGAAGCCCATAAAGTACCATAAAATTGCTATATTTCTGTTTTCTGTATAATAGTATTTTTAATTTTCCTCAGTCTAGCTTTTCTTCTTTTTCTATTTTTGCATTTGCTACAGGGTCTCAGTATGTAACTTGGACTCATAGCGATCTTCCTGTTTTCAGCCTGCTCTGCACCAGGATTACAGGCATGCATGACCACGCCCAGACTCGGTGGCTGGCTCAGTATGCCCGGGGGCGGGGCCTACACGGCCTGTAGTGCCTGCTCCCTGTGCTTGCCTGAGCAGGCGCTTAGTCCGCTGAGCTATCTCCCTGACCCTTAGCCTTTGCTTTCACAATGGTCATGCTCCAATCCAATCCAATCCAATCCAATCCAATCCAATCCAATCCCAATCCAATCCAATCCAATCCAATCCAATCCAATCCAATCCAATCCAATCCAATCCAATCGTGTTGTCACAGAGGACAAAACACAGGAGCCATCAATGTTCACTTACATGAGACGGGAAAGGAGCATGCTTCATGGATGCATGTAAAAGTCTTTCTTTTCATTCTTCCTCAGCAGCTCTAAGAGATCTGTCAGTTTTCTCTCAGATGGAATTTGCCACATTTATGTTCACTTACGCCAGCTGGCAAAGCACACAGCTCTCTAACGAGAGGCTTTCTCTCTGTTTTTCAACAAGGCATTCAAAAGGCCATCGACATTGTTCTAAGAGGTCCGCCCACTGCAAAAAGTTTTGTCCCAGGACGTATGTTTTGATGCCCCATGACCTATGTTTCTTTTTAGTGTTGCAAAATCTGTTCCTGACATGTTCATCTGTTCACTAATCCACCCTTTGTGATACCCACTCCTACAAAATGTCCTAAAGTTTTCCCTTCAGCTTGTTAATAAAATTCACCAGCAAAGATGTGAGCTAGTAATTATGCTAAGTATTGCACTCATCAATGTCAAAATCCAATGCTGTTTCAAAGATTCATTTCCCTGTGGCTGTGATTGTATCCATGAGCCAAGGGTTTTAATAAAGCTGAGTTTAAATGCATGCTTTTGAACAGATGTGGATCAAGAGAACAAGTGCGGATAGTTTTCAAGCTTATATCTCACCTCTGACATAAAACTGCACCTTTCATATCATACTCCAAAAATTCTGCAACTTCTCTCCTTCCTTGCAAGGAGGAGACTGATGGCTTTCAAGACAATAAAGCTAAAATAACTCAAGTTTATAGAAATATGTCAGCCAGTATTACACTGGAGCCATTACAGAGAGGCACATGGGGCTCAGAGCAGTAGAAATCTTGGCTACTTATCTTTTTTTTCATGTCTGAAGTTTTAGCAAGTCTGAGCATCAGTTTTGCGAGTGGTGCTGCACATGCGCCTCATAATGAGAACAAGTGTCTGATGATGTCTGGCTTTGTTCGAAGCAGTCATGAAGCCCACAGCAGATAAAGGTTTTAGTTGGCTCACATCTGATTGGACAGAGAGGGACGGAGAGGCAGGAGTGTCTCCTCCAGGGGATGGAGGGATGCTTAGGGATCAGAACATTTCGAGAAGCCATGGGCTTTGGGTGATACAGCTGTAGGACCACTAAGAACAAGAATATAAACAAAAAGTGATGAACCAATCGCCTTTGCCCACCACACTTTACAAGTTAGGTAAGAAGGACAGGAATGGAACATAAACAGGCCGGCTAGGAGGAGATCTTGGTACATGGACCCTGAAACACTTTGCTGACTCCAAAAGCTATGGTGGCTTCCACAAGTGCTGCCCACAGACGACTCACGGGCAGTCAGAGCCCTTGGCAGCGTGGAGCTTTGGCTGGGACACCTTTGGGGTGTTGCCGTCCCAGACTATGCCCCAAGTTTTATTTCCTTGAAAGGTATTTTTCTTTCTCCTTCTCCTGGTTTCTGGCCCATAATGACAGAATCCACGCTACTAAGTTTTTCTAAAGGGTGGTCATTTTCTCCAGTACAGAGACATCTACGTGGCTGGCTGCGCTTTACATTCCACCTCATTGGGTTGAACTCATGGCATGGTCAGTGACAAGATAGCTACGTCCTTTGCCTGCACTATATATTTGCTGAAGTCATAAATCCCCAAGGAACGTGGCACATGTAAAAGGTGCCTAAAGGGGGACCATGAAAAAGAGGAAAAACCAAAATCCCGTTCAGGCCAGTATCACACCCTAGAGCCTTCCCACCCGCAGCCTTGAAAGCAGCCAGCGGGGTAGCAGTGAGGAAGTTCCAGGACTCCAGCCAAGGTGAGAGCTATGCACGGCCTTTTGGTGTCCTCTTCCTAACAGTGGGAATTCCGCTGGCTGCTGATTACCATTGGTCTTTAGCAGAAACTGCTGGCCGTGGTCTTTCCATGCTCATAATGTGGAGCATGCTTTCAGCTGAGCTACCGACGCTGACACTGCTGAGCGTGGGAAAGTCCTCCTCCAGACAGCACAGCAGGACACGGGCCTTGGCATGTGCTGAGTTTTCAAGAAGGACACATTTGCTTCCTTCTAACATTGAATTTTGTGGTATAATTTCACTGTGGATCTAAAACTCTGCATTTTTAAGACAGTCAAACCTAGCGAAGGCCTGAGTATTTTGTCTCAATTTTTTAAAAAAAATTTACTACAATCTTGTCAGAAATTTGCTCCCCTTCATGGTTTCCGTGTTCTCTTTTGCCTATTAAATAACTGTTGTCTATCGTTTCTATCTGGCTTAAAAATCTTTCTAGTAGGTCTTAGCGAAATAAGGGCTAGCCTAGTGGATGGGCTGCACGTAGGATAACTCATAACCCAGGAAACAGGAATCTTTTGTTGGAAAATCGACAACCCCTCTGCTTACCTCTCCCTCAGAATAAGGACTCAAGATACAAGAAAGACACAGGAGGAAAATGTTTGATGTGATACAGTAGAAAACAGTCCGTAGACAATATTAAAGGGATTGTCAGAGATTCTGTGTTAAAGGGATTGCCAGAGACGCTGTATTAAACAACAGAGTGTACCTCCCTGCTCTGCGTTGCTGGCTCCTCTTTGTGGCTACGTGTGCAAGCAGGACTGCTCCCTTTTATAACAGCCGCTGTGAGCCTCCTATGGCTACAGACCTCTTCCCAGAAGGCACTGTGCCTATCTCCAAGGTCTAAAGAATGCAGTTTAAAACTTTCAGCCCACAAAACAATAGAAGGTGATGCTGACCCTCTCTGACCCACCTTTCTTTCTTCCCACTTTCTCCTCAACGCCGCGAACGCTCTCCTGTTGACACTCCTTTGCCACTGTGATGGCGCTGTCCCATCCCGCAGTGACCAGCATTTGGTCACCACCAGTGACCACTTCTTCTCATTCTGCCCACACCGACTCATCAGGATTTCACTAAGTTAAGCTCTGTCCACTGTGAGATGAGCTCATGTGGCTTCTACTTCACCATACGCTATGGCTTTTCTCCACTACAGTGAATTCTTATATTTTTACACCATGGTATGTGGCAAACTTCACTGTAAACCTATCAGTCAGGAACTTGCTTAAGACATCTCCGAGTGTGTTGGAGAAGGCCAGGGAGGTACGATTTCGGGGTCCACGACTGGTCCCTGGCTCCTTCCTATCTGCTGTCATCCTTTTGTTCTGCTTCGTGGCTACCACAAGTGAAGCAATGGTTTCTCTTCCATGCCCTTCCGTCACGGAGCCAGACACTACAGATCACATCCTCTGAAACCACGAGCCACTGGAACTTCTCTCTCTTATTTTTATTTGATTTGATTGATACAGGGTATCTCTACCCAGTTTAGTCTCACAGCGAACCTCCTGTCTCAGCCTCCCCAGCACTGGGACTACAGGCGTGTATCACCTGGGCAGGACCTCTCTCTTTCAAATGGGAGGCATCAGGAACTGCCCCAGTGACAGGAAAGCTGACTAATGTAGCTTGGCGTTCATTGCATTGGGGCTTTTTTGTTTTGGGTCCTAGGAATCGAACTTAGGACCTTGCTAGGCATGCTCTGGACTGCTGAGCTATATTGTTGACCCAATCTCTACTTCTCATAGTAGAAGCAGGACTTGGTCACCCTCGGTGGCATGCCTCTTCTTTCCCACTTGTTCAAAGTGGTTAATCCAAACATACTCTTGATGAGATTAACTCTTGGTGACGCCCTCTGCCACCTCTGAATGGGACCTCTAGACAGGATCTTGTTGACTCTTACCACCGACGCCGACACCATGGAAACTGCAGATAAACACTGTCCTGTCATGAGCCTTCTGCACCACGGCAGGAGTGCGAGGAGCTTCGTGTCTTTCCTCCAAGTCCCCCACCGTACCACCTCTCAGAGATCCTGCTAGGAGGATGCCCGATAAACGCCCATCTCCCAGGGCCTCTGGCTCTCCCTCTCTGCACTTGCTGCTTGAGTAGGAGAGTCCTCGATAGCCCAGCACGTCTGCCGGCTCTGAGATACAAACTCGTTCCGGGGCTCTGGGAGGAGCACACTGCTTGGCTTACTTCGTGTCTTTTGTTAAGCTGCCTCCTTGGTGTCATCTGGTGCCATCTGCTCTCAGTTTCTTTTGTAGTTTGAGTTCTCGAAACTATCTTGACAGAAATAAACTAGGCACAGGACAGGTGGAAGCCACAGGGCATTTGCCATTGCAAACCACCTTTTTTTTTTTTCGTGTGTGAGAGGACACCTGGTCACAGATTGGACACTTATGCAATAAGATCCTTAGTGGCATAAAGAGGTATTTTAGGAGAGATACATCTGAGGCATCTACACTAGAATCCTCCAGAATTCCATCATGACGGGTTCAACTTAGAGAGACTCTTAGGAGAGAGACCTCAAAACCAAATTAGACAAAAACACCCATCATGGCATCTACAGGATTAGCTGATCTTTCTCAGTAACTTTGGTCTGCTCCTCCTCCTCTGACTCTACCTAAACTCTGGTAGGTTGTCAGTTTGGCCCTAAGTCCATGGTATCTTCTTCTAACTATGCTCTTTCCCTAGGAATCCTCATTTGCAACTGTAGCTTTAAATACCAACGATATGCTGGGGACTTCCAAACTTAAATCTTTAGCTCCAGATTTTATTTACAGCTGCCAGCTTGGCACCTCCCTCTGGGCACCTGAAAGGCATATCAAAGTGAAATGTTTATGACTCAGTTATTGATTTCTCTTTTGACCTTTCCTTCCAGTAAATACTGTGATTGAAGAGTTGAAATTTCCCACGTGACACGTGAGTCGTCACCTAGTTGCTCCAGCCCAAAGCCTAGGGACATTTTTGGACCGTTTGTCTTTCTCTCATCCAACAGTTAATCCCAAAGTAACTCTTAATGGTCAGGTTTCAAAATATATCCCATATGTGTCGACTCTCACTCCGGAGACCCTTTTTTCTGTACTACTGCCTGGGGCCATGGTTTGAGTGGGTCCCCCAAAGTGCATGGGTTAATTCCAAGGTTCCTGAATCAATGGGATTTAGAGGTTGGCCCTTTCCGAGGTAAACAGGGTTAGGTGAGGTCACGAGGGTGGGGCCTCCACGATGGTGTCAGCAGTATTTATTACAAGAAGGGAAAGAAGCTAGGAGCTTGGGCTGTGTCATTAAGTCTTGCCCTCAGCCACGTGAGGGCTGTCACCGCACATCAACAGCACACTCCTGGACTTTTTGACCTCCAGAGTCCTGAGGTATGGCGATCTTTTCTATTTGTAAATTCTATTTGTAAATTCAAAGTGGATGCCCACACTGTGGCGTTCAGTTATAGCGATAAGAAACAGACTGAGATGCACAGCTTCTAACAGGTCACTCTACAGCACTCCCACCTCCTCCTTCTCCTGCCACCTGCTTGCAGCCAAACGGGTTCAGTATGGTAACAAGCTGATGTTGTTACTCTCCTTCAAAACCTTTTTACTCAACACGGTGAATCCCCACACCCTCGCCTGGAATGCATGAGGCTGAGTGTGTCATCTGTGGCTTGCCACTCTCCTGAAGTCTTCTAGCTCGACACCTGTTGTATGGACCTTTGTGACCCTCCCACAAGCCCATGTGGCTCCTGGCTCCGTGGCCAGTCAGTCCTACTCCCTTTGCTTACAGGACACTCCCTTGGGTCCTCAAGTGGCCAAGACTTTCTGTAGTCCATGTTTCACTCACGCATTGCATTCCTGAAGAGTCAGCCTGACTAAGGCTCCCAACTTTGCCACACCCTCCCTGCCATGATTTGTCTTGTAATATTGTGTCTTTGCACGAGAACTTGTGGGGCTGGCAAGCTGCGACCTGTACCGTGCCATAGAATTTAAGCGCAGAGAGAGCAGGGAGCTTTGGTTGAGGTGCCTCTGTTTTGTCACATCTGGAAAAAGCTTTGTGACATAACAACGAAATTGTGGATTTAGAATTGACACATAGAAGCACACCTTTCCACATCTGTATATTCCTGTGATCTGTAAACAAGTTATGTAAAACTACTGTTGAACTTGAAAAGCGTATGCCTGGGTTTATATGCATATTCCTAAATCCATTCACGTTTATAAAACTGGATGTGCTAGGAGGAACTCTCACACCCCTTCCCACATACATATTAAATGGCAGATAATATGGAAATACGTTAAGAGGCTCATCTAGAGAGCTGCTGGAATAAAATGTATAAGATTTTGCGAGAACTCAGCCTGAGGAAGAAAACCTGAAGGAAGAATGCCATGCAGTTAACAAAACTTGAAACTGCTCAAGTTTGGGAAGACGCCCTCGGTGCCTCGGCTCGGGAGGCGTGCCACTACTGCCTTCAGAGGGGCTTGTGCTCAGGGCTGTGTGCTACTCAAAGGGCAGAGCCAATAACTAACATTTTGAAGGTGATTCTATTACGATAAATCCCCAATGCTCCCCTTTCTCCACTAGGAGTTATAATAGTGTATCTGTGTTACACTGGCAGGAGAGAAATATGATGGCCATCACATAAGACTTGCCACTTGGATTTTGGAACAGGAACACATTTTCTCCCTGCCCATCACAAATGTCCGAACAATGGGTACAAGAATGGCTGATGTTGGCATTCCTTTTACTTGGGTTATTTTACTCATGTCGAATGATGAAGAGCTTTCTTGAATCTTCACATTCAGTTGCCCTCTGCCTAGTATTCATTCCCGAGAGTCTCAGAATGACGCATCTCTGAATAGAGAAAGGAGTCTCGTGCAACCGCAGGCCCTTCCATTTTCCAGAGTATCAAACCTGTCTTCTTTGTAGGAAAGAACTTCTGGGCACCTAGAAGTTCTGTGGTAGCACTACCAGAGATTACCTTGTGCTAGTCTGAACCAGTGTCCCTTCAGCAATGCAGGTGAGTGGCTCTTCAGTGTGGGCATTAGCTGGGAGTGTTGTTCAAGTTCTTTACAGAGGGCTAACTTCCGAAGGATTCTATTTTGCCATTTGACTTCTCTCTCTGCAAACAGACTTTTGTGTGGGCTTCATCATTAAAAGAATCTGTAATTCTGTCCAAGGAATAGCTGGGAAACCCTTTTCCCACTTAAAAAGAATTATTATTTTTTTTTTAGTGAGACCCTGAACACCCTGTAGGCCCTCCCCTAAAATAACACAAAAATAAGAAAGAAAAAAAAGGGCCTGTGATTACATGCTGTAGCCCTACTTTATTTTTTCCTGAGGAACAAAATATCTCTCTTTGAAGAGTTAGCAAATAGTTACCCATGCTTTTTTTCTGTGAGCTCCGAAATTCTCCTGCATTTATGTTACTCATTAGACATCAAGGCTTCCCAGAGTTTTCCAAGTGCCCACCTCCTTCCCGCCTTGATCTTGGGCCCATAAGCGATGCTTTTTCCTTAAGAAGCCTGGCTCACGCTCCACTCACAGCCTTCGTCCAAGTCTCTGAGGACAGGCAATGATCTCAACTGTTTTTAATGAAAGGACTCACTAGAAAAGTTCGTTGACTTGCTTTGAGGATTACTGACATGTTCATCCGGGAACTGATCTTCACTTCTTATTTAGAAGGCACCTGAAGTGGCCACATCTTGAAACACTTGACTCTGGAATTTCCCGATGAGGCCTAATATCTGAGCCACATGAGAATATAGAGATCAGTATGATGCAATATGGTACAAACTGTTAAAAACGGCTCTCTATGTTCATCCTGGCAGACCTCATTGCCAACACAGTGCAAAGAGCTCTTGTCTAAAACCTCCACTAGTCACATTTTTCAACTCCGAAGCAAAAAGGATGGCCTTCTGCAGTTTTACCTTCCACTACAAATGGCTGATTAAAAAAAAAAAAAAAAAAAAACCAAAAAACAAAACAAAACAAAAAAAAAAATGGTGTCCAACACTTACTTCACCATGCCCTGCGAATAAAATGGGCAAAGAGAGTGACCAGGAGTGAGAGAAGTTAGCCCTCCTCATCAATGAAGAGATAGCAAAGAAAACAATTATACAAGTAATTTTTAATTAAAAGCCAAGGAAGCAGATATGCCACTGATAAAGCCTTGGGATGAGGGAGAGTTTTGTTCACTGTCTGCGATGGTGCAGGAAGGCAAGCGGAGCTCATGCGTCACCCAGGTCACAGATTCTGAGTGCAGAAGTGAGTGTGTCCATGCCCTGCTGCACCTGCTGAGCCCAGGATCCTCCTACCCAACGTGCACAAATGATGTTCATGTTCAACTCACACTGCAGCTCCTAGGACCGACAGAGGGACAATCTCATTGGTTTGCTCCAGGAGGAGGCGCCTCCCGCTCCCCTGCCACACCCATGAATCGCCTGTCCGCTGGGACAGTGACTACAGGAGAAGACGTGGAGCCCTATGAGTAGAGCATCTTTATCTGGTTTGCTAGTGAGAAGTAAGCCGAGCATGGAGAGATGGGATGGATATAAAGGCATTGGGAACAACTCGCCATCAAAGGTCCAGAGCCACGGAGCAGAGTGCTCTGCTCCATCTGGCACCTCAACGACAAAGGGAATCTATTCTGGGGAGCTTTAGAGACAGCAGGTAGGTAGCTGGTCTCCTTCACCCACTGCAGCAGCATGGCCATATGCAGAAGATCAGGACGACAACTAAACTCTGTTCTTCAGTGCTGTACATGAGATTTGCAATGTCAAGACCAGCTGTGGGCCGCTGCCCTGAGAGGGCACCAACATGGGATGCCAAAAAGACGGTGCCTGATGTTCCCACCTTGAAAGAGGACCAAGCATCAATAGCACAGACCTACAGCAACTCAAAAGCATTGTACCTAACAATAGAAATGAGTTTTATAATATTAATATGATATTATAATATCACAATGAGGATGAAAATGGATACACCTAGCGTCTGTCCACCCGTGGACATTTGTTGTTTCTATTGAAGTTGCAGAGATGAAAAATAATTTTGCACTCATGGCCAGAATGAAACAGTCATTGATTCACTAAATGGTCATAGAGGTTGCTGAGCCCAGGTGCACAAGGATCTCCTGTTCACTCCTGCAAGATGTATATAATGTTTATAGTGATTATACTTTACCCATGGGATGGTTCCGCATTAAGGCAGACAGTGTAAAACATCTTTAAAGATGTTTACTCCCTGTGCTTAAAATAAGAAAACTGGCTTTAACTCCTAAAGAGGGAATATTAATTTCATTTTCCTTGGCAGCGAGGAGACAGGGTGCTTGTTTGGTTTTGGATCCAGCTGTCCTCAATTCCTGAGGGTCTATTACACCCGCCCCAGAGGAGTGCTTGCTGTTTCTCAAGTGTGATAGAGGACCATCTGCTACCCTGCCTGCTGCCTAACATGGTTAAGGCTTTTCCTTGGGGATGTGAAACACCAGACTGAAGGCAAAACCCAGCGAGGGGGAACACGGTAGTCCTCTGTGTACCCTCAGTTTTAAAGTAATGGGCTGCTTTTCCTTCCAGCAAAACAATTCCTGATTGTTACTGTTCCAAAAGCATGGCACTTGGAGGATTACAAAAGCAACTGTGAGAAATTCTCTGCCCATGGTTTTCATTCTTTCTCCCCTGAAAATCTCATAAACGACCACTTATTGAAACACTGATTGTAATGTCTAGGAATTCTTCTAACTTCCACCTTGAAGAAATATAATGGGATTTAAAGAAAAGGAAATACAAAGTTGTACAATTTGGGAAGTATCTTAGCATCCCTGGATGCTTCACAAGCATGTCAAGTATTGAGATACCCTCCCTGGGGTGAATAATACTGGCTTCCTGGGGTCAGTTCCCTTTGTCTTATTCAAGAACCAAGGACAAGGGATGGAGCTGTGAATCAGAGCCAGTGAGGTATACCATGTGGCCACCTCTCAGCCTCTTAGGAGAATCCACTCTGTTTCTGAGGCAACTGTCAACGCAGAATGATCAATCAGATGGTATTTGTTTGACCTGAAATGAATTGTTGTATGGCTTCTCAGCACATACACCCGTGGTTGGAGGACCTAAAGTGACACTCCTGCTTGCCACAGTGACAGGAGAGCTAGAGGCTAAGTAGGAGGTGACACGCGGGCTCCACAAGTGGCCCCCGGAATCTGAGACCTTGATTTGGTCATGGATCTGCTAGGTGTCAGGGACTGTTGCTCTCCATAAAGGTTGTGTAGGTTGTCCTTGGTTAAGTACTTTGTTCCTTGCGTCTACCAGATAAAACCCTTTTGTTATTTTGCAGGATAATTTATTGTTACTATATAATTACATGTTGTTCTTTTTTTTTTTTTTTTTTTTTTTTTTTTTTTTTTTTTTTTTTTTTTTTTTTTTTTTTTTTTTTTTTTTTTTTTTTTTTTTTTTTTTTTTTTTTTTTTTTTTTTTTGTCTTTTTGAGACAGGGTCTCGCTATGCAGTTGAGGCTGGCCTTGAGCTCACTTTTGTAGCCCAGGCTGGTCTCGAAATCGCACCAATCCTCCTGCCTCAGCCTCCCAAGTGCTGGGATTACAGGCGTGAGCCACCACGCCAGGCCATGTTGTTCTTTTTTTTAAAAAAAATTACATGTTGTTCTGAAGAAGTACAAACCTTTCTTATTCTGGAAACATACTATCTGAAGCCCTAAGAAGAAAAGTATTCCATTCTATGCATAGGGTCCAAGAAGTGGACTTCCAACTTTGGACACTAAATATACTGGAAGAGTCAAAGTATATTTCACTCTGCGCCTTTCACATGCTTCCTTGTTTTAGTGCTCTTTTTTCCTTATTTCAAGAAGAGCTACTGGCTTCTTTTCTGAAGAATATTCCCATTACTATCTAACATGTTGGTCTCAGAAAGTCTCTGGCACATTGGAAACTATAGTTCTCAAGCTGTGTGAGGGTGCAGTGTTACCTGTCTGGCTATTTGGATATTTTTTAAAGATTTTATTTTATTTTATTTTATTTTATTTTATTTTAGGAAAGGGTCTACAAGGTGCTCAGTGTCTCACTATTAGATTGGACTCATAATGATCCACCTATATACAGCTGCCCAAGAGCTGGGATTAGAGGCGTGTTCCACCATCCCCAGTCTCAATTGCCACCTCAGTACACCCAGGGGACAGGACTGGCATGGCAGACCCAAGGATTGAACCCTTAACCCCTTCGCTAAGATTTTATTTTAAAGAGAAAAAAAAATGGCTTAGGAGATAGCTCAGTGGTCTAAGTGCCTTCCTGCCAAGCACAAGGACGCTGGATTCAATCCCTGGTACTTTGTCGGCTCTAAGTTGCATGTGCTGAGTAGACCACCAAGACCAGCTGTGGTGATGCACACCTGTAATCCCAGTGCTGGGGAGGCTGAGACAGGAGGGTCATTACAAGTCGGAGCTGTGTAGCAAGATCCAGTACCAAAGAAACAAAGAAACAAAGAAAGAAAGAGATAGTTTAAGAACAAAGAGGAACAAAACAAAAACAAATAACAAGAACTAAGACAAACACAAAGCAAATAGAACAGTAAGAATTGTACAGAATTTCAAAACAAGAATAGAAAATCAACAATGGTTCTTATATCATATATTGTTATCAGATCTGCTGCTCAGATGACCAAGTCTAGGCAGCCAGATTGCTCATGTAGTTAAACATTAGCTCTTTCTTTCACTAAACCTCGATTTTGTTCCTTGTCCTTTGCACTTTTAATTTCTGTTCAGACTTCTTGGCTCACTGGGACAAGGTTGCTCTGTGCCTTGGCCTCTGCAGGCTTCTTTAGAGAAATATGAAGTGTCAGAGGGGCTGGTGGCTTGGCTTGGTGCTCTGTCAAAGCTGTTACTGTAAACGTTGGGTTATATAAGCTGTCTCCTTGGAATTCCAGTGCTTGGGAGCCTTGGTGCTATTCTGAAGTAGATTCTGAAAGTGGCAGTGAGTGAAATGAAGTCTGTGTTTTGGGAACAATCTGACACTGTCTCTACTGTTTGAAGAAGGAAACCATCTCTTCTGAAACACTTAAGCTCTGGAGAGTAAAGTACACGGACACGAACTGGGACGACCTCGTGCTGATTGCTGACACTGTGGAATGTTCTAGAATCAGGACGTAAGACATTCCTAAATACCTACACATAAAGAAAATGGACAAAAGTTCCAGGCGAATAACTACCCATAGCTCTTCATGTGTTCAGAATTTTATATGCATATAATTAAGGAATCAAGCCTCAGACACTGAATCTCATTGCTCTCCTGATTGGTCATAGATAAGAAGACAAGTTTTTAACCCTGGATCTGGTGGCAAAATCATAGGCCTCAATCCCAACATTCTGGGGTGCTGAGGCAGGACAGCTGCTCAGCCAGCCTGGGCAACTTGGCAACCTTGTGGATTCCTGTCTTAAAATAAGATAGGAAGGTGGGCTTGGTATGGGGCTCAGTACAAAGGCCCTGAGTTAAAAACCTCACACCACACAAAAAGCAAGCTTAATAAATGTCTATGAAGCTTGTCCACAACACCAGCAAGAAAGTACTGCCCACAGCCATATTTCAGTGCCTAGAGCCTGCGACACGCTCTGTGCTCAATAAATATTTGTTAAACAAATGAACTAATATCCCTGCTTGAATGAAAAGGAATGCGACTACTATTTATCAGTTCTTACCCAAACAACGCCCAGGGCCAGTGCTGAAGGGCTACTCCTTTGGTCCCAGCACCAAAACACATAGGATGAAGTTTAGTGGAATCGACTAATTCAATGCAATTTAACCTAGTCATTGCACATCTCCTGTGTGCCCAGCTGTGCTGACAGCCTAGTTACTAGGAAGAAAGCTAGCAAAGAAGGGTAACAGAGAGCTTGGAAAGCCAAGCTAAGCGTCACCTTCACAGCCTAGCTGCCAAGTGATAAATGCAGCAGGGCAAGATTCTATGTGTGCCTCCTCTGCTGTCAGCTGAGGAAAGCGCGTGCACAGCCAGCCCTCCTCTCGTTCTCTGACCTCCTGCACTCCCCATGGTAACACACAGCTTGCCCACACTGCTCTGCAGGAGACACTCTCTGTACTGCCTCATCACAGTCAATAGAGTTTCCCAATGTGCCTTGCTGGGCTCTATCCCAGAGTCATCTAAGGTGACCACCGACAAGCGCAACCCTCTGCTCCTGGTCAGCTCTCTGGCACCCATTCATCCATCCTGTGTGGGCCACAGACACTGCCCACAGTGTCCGGAGACCACAGCCTGATGGCAAGCCTCAGATTTCTTTTTCTTTTCTTTTTCTTTTTTTTTTTTTTTTTTTTTTTTTTTTTTTTTTTTTTTTTTTTTTTTTTTTTTTTTTTTTTTTTGTTAATTTTAATGAGAAAGAAATAACAATGTGACAGTTTCAAAACAGGTGAGTAGGACAACCACAATAATTAATACAATGCATATTGTTGCCTTCATGGTACATGTTCAGAGTCCAAGATGCACACGTGATAACTTTTCTAGACACTATTTATTAGTACAAATATTTCTTCTCATGAGGTATAAAAGGTAAAGCCATATTAGTACACAGAGCTGTAAAAGGCTCAAGTCTACAGCTTCTGACAGTGCCAGTTCTGCTGATAGTTCACTACTGTTATGGACTACCGGGCTATATAGACAGCTACTATCTCTTAAGTTCAGTAAGGCTCAGATTTCTGCCAGGTAGATTCCAGACACAGACACTAATCAACGGTGCAAAGCCTGTTAGTTCAACTTCCAACCCCATTCCCCAGATCCGTGGAGGACATTGGATGCGGCTGTCTGCAGGTGCCTGGGCAGTACTGGGTCACTGGGTTTCTTGACCCAGAAGCTGCCTGGAGGAGAGGCCAGGGCTGGGCATGCACAGTCAGCAACTCTGACTTCTGTCTGACGCTCGTGAGTGAAGAAACTCTGTACTCACGACGTCATTTTAGTCCTGCCTAAAACACTGAGGACGGGATTGAAAGCACACGTTACCTGCTGGCGCTTTTCAAACTCCAGCTTGATCCGGGACTTGATGCAGTTGCACGTGTCTTGATATGTCTGCTGCAGAGCCAGTTCCATCAGGTGCTTGTGGTAGGCTCCAGCCAGGTTCCCACAGATGAAAATGATCACATTGGCCAGGATCTAAAGAGACAGAAAGAGCCTCTCAATAGGACAGGAGCTGCTGACCGGAAGTCATGACAAAGCAACGGTGTTAAGGTGATGGACGCAGGATGCTCCCGGTGTGTCTGTCTCGCACTAACATTCTTGCTTGTCTAATAGGAAGCATGGGTCCCTGCTTGGCTTCTGCCCCCATCCGGATCTCAGGTAGTGACCCACGCCCTTGCAGAGATGGCTGTGGAGGCGCTCCTTGATTTTGGGCTCAGCCATGCATAGATTTTCTTTGCTTTGGAAGCTGCACTCTGGACAGAAGGTCTGAGCCATATCCAGGCAGACTTAAGAGACGCCATGGGTTTTGGGGCACTTTTTTTGTGTCCTTAGGAGGAGACTGTGCTCTGGTTATCCCACTGGTCCCAGAGTAAGGGACAAAGAACACAGCCTCTCCTTGTATAATAGTGAGATTTCTAGGTTGTTACATGGCATTATTGTGATAATGAGTGACACGTATGCTCCCTTCTCATCAGAATCATATGCAGAATGTGGCCAGATGCTGCGCCCCATGATCTATGATCTATAGAGGAACGAGACAGCCTTGCAATGCATGTATCTTGTTATTCTTCTGATGATAAAAATAATTTATGTTCACAAATATATGGGGCAAATAAATATTAAAAATCTGAGTAGAACCCTTGCTTCCCTGCCCAAGAAGACACTCTGCTGTCCATACGGCTGTATGCATCTACATTTTTATCTTTATGTCTTCCAACTGGTGGCATACTTGGTTTTGTCGTCTTTGTCCCCCAAGTCAGGGTTCATTCCAACTGTGTTTGTGCTTTGCTTTTTTACATTTAACATTTAATCACGAAGTGAGATTATATCGATTCAGAGTCAAAAGACATGCATAATTTGAATTGTTGACCTAAGCTAGAGAAGTGCTCCCAGGAATACTCTTTTTCTGTTCTTATCAGCTAGGTACGCCAGCCCCTGGTCTTCTCAGTGTGTGCTCCTGTTACGCAGCACATGATTCACACAGAGCAGGAGCCCTGAGCTTAGGGCTGCACCTTGGGATCTGCCTGTGGATGGACAGGCAGATGTGAGCACCCGCCCCTCCTCCCACACAACCATACTTCTAACCCACCCAGTAACTCATGGACTCCATCACAAGGCGAGAACTTCTTTCCCAAAGGCCCTTGGGCTCTGAGTAAGAGCGTCTCCCAACACAGATCAAATCCCCACATCCATCATCCTACAGGTGGGTGATTTACTCCTAAGCCTTCAAGGTTCTCTATGATGATACTGCCCAGAAAATCGTGGCTCCTCCATCTTCATAGGGAGCCACCGCCCCATGGTGACAGGAGTTTATCTGAGAGGAGGACCTGAGAGAAGGATGTGGGCCTGGGGCCCCTCTGCTCCTTCTCTCTCTGTCTCCCTCTCTCTGTCTGTCTCTGTCTCTGTCTCTGTCTCTGTCTCTGTCTCTCTCTCTCTCTCTCTCTCTCTCTCTCTCTCTCTCTGTTATCCTTCCTGATGAGGGTGGTGGTCTTCATGTGTGGCCTTTGTAGCCAAGCCAGGAGCTTGACCGCTCTCTCAGTCAAGATGACAAAGCCCATCACTGGAGGGCAGAGACAAGGGAAGATGGGTTGGCACAGGGAGACAGTCACAAAACCAAGTGTTCACCACTAACCACCTTCTCCGAACAACTGTACTGGTAACGAAGGTGGCATGTGGTCTCCATCTGCTTCCTGCCTTACCTCTTTACAGGCTCTAGACACAAGAGCAGAAGGGAATCTGATCTTGCACGCTGTAAAACCTAAGGAACTCATGTTGGGGATGGAAGACAACTAGACTAGGATTAGAAAGGGGAAGGAGCATGTGATGCGTCTGCGTCGTCGCAGATACCAAACAGTAGTGGGTCAAGCACTGTGCAGAGAAGATGTGAGCCCTGGTGCTGCCTGGGTAGCTGATGCATTGCACAGATAGGGTTGGGAGCTCCTCCACCTCATGCTCTGTAACCTTAGTCCTGAACATCATTTCCGGGATCTGTGTTTTATCTCCTCTCCATTTATCTAGATGATTAAAATACCTGCTCTGGTATTCTGTGTCTATAGTATCTTATCCTTTTATTTATTTTTTTAACAGATAATAAAAATGTTTTCTATTATTCAGTAATTTTAGAAAGGAATGATAATATTTAAAAGGATATAGGATAATTCATGATAAGTTTTTTCAAAATATGTTGGTAGTACATTTCCAATAAGTGATACAATGCATATTGTTGTAATCATAGTAGTTATTTGAAGCACAGGATGCACACATGATAATTTTTCTAATCATTATTGATACAAGAATTTCTTCTCATTACACTAAGAGAAAGTAGTTGCATACATAATCCAATATTCCATAATTGTAGTGGGTTATTGGTAGCACTGGTAATGTCAGAAGCTGTGGATTCAAACCTCTTACAGCTCAGCATACTAACGTAACTTTACATGTTATGCCTCGTGGTAAAACTTTTCTGCTCATTGGTTAAGGGCAACCTAAAGCAAGACCTGTATAACAGAATGTTCAACTTTTATATCTCCCAAGGTCAGTCAAATTCCCTTAGGAATTACCTTCAAACCATGTACCGTGCTTTGTATAACTGTTGTCATTGCCAGCTGTCTAGATAAGTCACGGCCATTGCTTGACCAGTTTGCTCTCTGTGAAAGTCCGACAGAATGTTTTCTCTCTAGATGGGTCTCCTTAAGCACACTATACACCATCAATCTCCTTCCTCTGTGGACCCAAAACCTCCTTGAATAGAAAATTTGGGATACTTCTGAGTTATGGGATGTTACAGCACGAGTTCTCTTACATCCTGAGTCCTCACTGACCTTGAAGGTTTAGGGCCAAAATATTGGCTATCTTTGCAGCCTTTATTTTTCTCTAATTTTTGGTCTGTAAACTTACATTCTTAACTCTCCAGAAGAGAAGCTTAATGATTCTATTAATCTATAACATAGGTATTTGAGCTTAACATCACTGTCTTTCTGACTATTAAACATCTTAGACTTAACTTGGAATCAGTATTTCCCATCAATCATTGATATTCTAATAAATTCCTATAGAATGTGACCAAAGCAGTTACACATTTTTACACAGAAATTTAGAAATCTAAGCATATATAAAATTGCTGAGAATGTTCCCAGAAGAACTGAAAACATCATATCATAGTCATGTCTGTACAGCTATGTTTATAGCAGCATAATGTATGATAGCCAAATCTTGGAAACAGCCAAAATGCCCATCATATGAAGAATGGTTGAAAAGGATGTGATATTTTTATACAATGGAATATTACTCAGCTATAAAGAATGAGAAATTAGAAGACTTCATATATAAGTGGTTGAATCTGGAAGATATAATTGAAATAAACCAGACATAGATGTATAAATATCATATAGTCTTCCTAGTGTAAGAACTCAAAATAATAAAAATAAAAAGGAATAATACAGCTGAATGGAAATCAACAACTTTAGCATTAAACAATGAAGAGACTGCAAGTAGGAAACATGGCAGGAGTGAAACCATGTATGTATAAAAACACAGCATGAATTAGACAATGGTCCTAAGAAACTCCACCAGGTTTTTCACACAGAGGATAGCAATGCATAACAGTAAAACTATGCTTGGAATGCCTGTCGTTCTGGTGTTTTAGATGTGTGCTGCTTCTAATGTAATTTCAGTTGCTGCTATACTCTTTCTCAAGTAAATGGTTGTTTTACAAGGAAACAAAAAAGGGCATTAAAAGACAGCGAGACAAGGAAAATGTCATAGGACTGTATAGCATTTAAATATGATGTATATAAATAATGTGTATGCATGTATGTGAATTGTGTGACATACATGTGCGGTGCAATCTATGTAACTTGTGATTTACATGTCTGACTTGTCTATCAAATTTGCATGTCTGATTTGCATTCTCTAATACTGCATGCACTTTGGCATGTGCCAGGTGTGTAACACACGTGCTGCATGTGTAGTAAGATCTGTGTGCATGTATTCCCTGCGTGTGTGCTGCCACCAGAACGCAGGAACCACGCGGCAGCGTTCAGGGTGATTTCCACACGCGCTGTCCTGTAGGTGGTGCTCTGCCCCCTCATGTGCAGGCTGACACCACTGAAGTCAACTCTGGGTCTTCCCTCCCAGGTGGAAAGTCCCGGGAGCTTCCTAGCTCCTACTCGAGGAGATCCTTCTCAAGCTGCGTTGAGGCTGATTTTGGCACAGTGTCATGCTGCTAATTAAGTCCTGCTGCGCTTGGTTTTTGCCAAAAAACCATCTGGTTTGCAGAAGACGTTGCAGTCCTTGTCATCGACTGGAGGACTTGCTTTGAAGCCCAGGGCCCCAAGGAATGAAACAAATGAGAAAGGCCAACGCAAGTCATGCTGCTTACAATTAGGAAACACTCCTTTCTTATTAAGTGCAGCTGAGACAGTAAATAAAAATAACTTCGTGATTGTCCGTAAGAACCTTTATACTTCTTCCTCAAGAATGTCTTAAGAGCAAAACTATCAACACTTTTTAAAATAAAGGCATCCAAAGGAAGAGCCAAATGGAAAGAACAGAGCTGAAGGAAGCCAGGGCCTTTCCCCTGGGCCCACGGTAGGAAGTGTGGACTCAGCACCTCACACCGTGTCGCGAGTGCGGCTGCAGCCTCCCGAGTGACAAGGTCTCCTGGTTTCCTCCTAGGATTCTGCTCCCCAGGTCTCTCCTCTGGGTGCCCTACTCCAGACCAGGATGGCAGCACTCTTGTCTAACTGGAGAACTGGGTGACCTACCCGGCAGCCCTGTGTGGGGGTGTTAGGAGGCACTCGGGCCCTTGACGGGGTCATCAGCTCAGGTTCTGGGCTGCAGCCTGAGCCATCCAGAGCAGCTTGCCGAGGTTTGGACCAGTCTGAGTCAGACCCGGGGGCCCCCACGCCTTGGCTCTGTTATTACCTTCTTCACATTAGAGTACCACTTCTGTGTCCAGACCTGCATTGCAGAACGATGTCAAGGTGTGCTATTGGGACTTCTGGAACACATCCTCACCACCAGCGAGCGGACAGATGAGCAGGTCAGGTGCACAGAAGGCCCAACCCCAGCTTCCCACATGCATGTCTGTCTTGCCAAGAGATGATGCTCTCCAAAGAGATGTGTGGCCTCTCAGCTTTCTGCCTATCTTGCGGCCAGAATTCTTAACACACGAGAGTGGTACACTTGTCTTGTCATGGATCTTAAAGAAATCTTTGATCCATTTATTCTGGCTTCTTTGAACTGCATGGAATGTCAAATATTTCCTGGCTAGTGGCAATCGGGGAAAAAAAAAACAAAAACAAAAACAAAAACATGCAATTACTAAGGAGAAGTTTACAAAACAGCCAAAAGCTTTAGTACAGGTAAGACATGGGATTTCTGCTCCAAGAGAAGACTTCAAAATTGCAAGTACTTTTCTAATCTCATTTTATGCTGTGGTTCTTCATGGAAAGGTTAATAGAACTGGTATATTGATAGCAGAATACATTTCCAAATATGATTAATGTTCTAAAGCATTTTTGTTTCAAAATTTTTCTTTTATAGGACTTTAAATTGTTTCTGGAGCACAGAGGAAGTGATGTTTGCTGAAGATGTTCTTTTCAAAAATAAGGAGAAAGCATTTTATTCTCTGGAAGACTATGAAAGTGGACCACAAGACTTTAAAAAAAATTCCTATTTTCACAATGTTGGATTTGTTCCATGATGTCATGCTGTCTTGACGCCCTCTTTTATCTTCTTGCTTCATTTAGCGTCTCTCACATCTGTGGGAAAACAGGAGAGGGGACTTGGCCTCCCACGGGGTATCCAGGGAGAAAAACAAACAGTCTGAGATAATAACCCTAGTCAAGGTTTACCCTGAGGATGAAACCCAGCTCTGGAACAGCACAGGGCATGATCTGCTGTCTGTGCAAATCAAACTGTGACAAGATGTCATCACACAAGCGTGGCTGTCCACACCACTCCGAGCTCCCCGTCTTCGCTTGGCATAAATGAAGAAACATTTGTTAGCGTTTCTCAGTGATTCTCAGGACAGGCATATTTATTAATCTCTTCACTGGTGGGAGGGCCAGTGGCTAGAAGCCAGGTCTGATGGATTTTGCTTCTTTCCTAGGGGTCACCAGTGCTCTTCCAATGCACTTTCTATCTGTTTATCTTTGCAGGAGTGCAGAACACAGCATAATTCAAGACTGACATATCTGATTACTTTATCTTATAGTTAAGGAAACAAAGGTCCTAACAGTTAAATGACTTGAGCACAGACCCTGGGCCAGCTAGGCTCCCGAGGTTACCCCGGCTTTGCCTGTCTGGTCCCACCTCATGTCCTTCAGGTCAGGTTCACCTGAAGCAACAAGCCTCTAGCTAGCAGGCAGCAAAGGCATTTCTGTAGAATTTCTAGAGACCCATGCTACTTTGTAAGAAGCTAACATTTTCTTTTTTTTTTTTTTTTTTGCCTTTACAAAGCATTCATATCTTGTGCTATGCAAGGAATCTACCATTTAGTTATTTTATGTGGATACAATTTGGGGACCACATGTTCATGGGGCCCTTGACTGGTTCCAATGACATAGCTATACTCACTGAGAATAAACAAATGAGAATGCCAAGCTGCTCCCCACAAGATCATGTAGCTCACAGGTGACCTAACAAAGGCTCTGTCACCTGGGAGGAGAACATCTGAAGGTTACCAGGGCATTGCTTGTTGGAGAAATATACCACATGGGTTAGGTGATGCCCCAGACCACTTGGGAATCTGTGACTCTGAGATACTCCATATTTTAAGGAGGTGGATATTCTGGCTATTCCTCTTATGTCTCAGTAGTAAGTTCAAGGGGCCACAAGGCACAGCGAGATGCACCCCTGTATGCATCCAAAACCCAAGGGAAAGGAGAAGGTCCCGGCCTGACCTTGGGCCAAACACTCTCATTTAATGACAGTTTCTTTTTTTTTCTGATCTAATGGAACAATGTCAGAGAAGAAAAGATACAATAACATTTAAGACAGGCAATCACCTTAAAACAAAGCAGATCATCAATATGCAAAAAAAGCCAATTACAAGTCAAAGGAAAATAACAGAGAAAACAACTTGATGAAGTGAACTGCAAATGAATATTCAGCAAACTCCTTGCATTTTAGAAGCATCAATTTTGGCTCAAGAGAGAAGACGATCAGCTAGAATTTTCCTTAAACTTATCTCCAAACAAAGCTACAGAAAACTCCTGCCCCATCTCCCTAGAATGTTGGGTGTTTAGAATTAAGTGAGCAGAACGCAGTGGTCTCAGGACTGCTGCTGTCCTCTTATGTCCTTTAGTGAAGGTGAGAAATATTGTGTTTTGGCTAATAACATCCATTGATCCCTAGGCTACGTGAATCTTCTTCTCATTTTAAATCCCTCCAAGTGGAAAAGAGTGCCATCAAAAAGAAAAGCGCAAAGAAAATTGAAGGCACAACAACTTCAAAAATGGGTGCTATTAGGGTTTTGGGTTAAGAGATTGGAAGAGAAAAATCAGGAGTCAAAAAGCAATTTCATTTCCTAAGAAAACTACCGTTTCAAAATAGGTAGGCCTGCTTGGCATGATTATATTTTGTTATAAGAGATGTGTTGTTAAGTCTTTTTGAATGGTAAGCACCTCCTTACTTTTTATAATAATACACTACAGAGATGAAACTCAAGGTCAGTAGAAGAACCAGATGAATTGTAATACGGCAGCTCGCAGAGCTACTTGCTCCTTTTAGAAACGCTCCTGCAGCTCATTAAAAGTCAACTGGAAGAAATTACCTTAGAAGGGGCTTAAGATCTTGATAGGAAGTTCTTCCCACATATTAAATCATTGAGAACAGTTTCCCTCTGGAAGGAGCCCTGGATTAACTGGGCAGAGAACCTAACTTGTACAGCTGAGCTCTGTGGCTGCAAAGCTGACTTCGACAGGGAGCAGGTTACCTTGCTTCACAGTTTGAACAGAAGCCTGGTGTGCTGCTGCATGCCAGCAATCCCAGCTGTTTGGGAAGACAAGTTCAATGCCAGCTTGGACAGTTTAGCAAGACCTGACTCAAAATAAAATGATTTAAAAAGGGGTTGGAAATGTAGCCCAGAGCACTACCGTGCTTGGCTAGCATGTGCAGGGGCAGGAACCCAATCTTAAGCAACATAAAAGAAAAAAAAAAAAAAAAAAAGATACAGTTATGATATTTGTAAGACCAGGGAGGAAAACTGCAGGACTCTAAATCTCTCCCTTCGGTTTCTGCAGATGAAGCATCATTACTCTGATTTCTTCCCCATCTGTGTGAGGTTTGACTTCAAGCACACAGAGGGATCTTAGCTGTAGGGCTTGACTTGGTTATGTTAGAGCCAGGAAGACCAAACAAGTGAGTAGTGCAGAGAAGGACAGTGAAATAAACAAAAGACAGTCGTGAGAGTCAAGTTATGATGAAATGTCTCTAAAGAGCCCTAGCAAACACCCCAGTTCCTCAGGGGATAATACTCAGTCCTTTATGATAAGTTAAAATGGATAGAACCTACTTTAATGGTTATATCTTTGATCCATTTCAATTTTAATGCATTGCATAGTGAAAGAATGAGTCTAGTTTTAATCTTCATCATGGGGAAAGCCAGTTTTTCCAGCACTATTTCTTAAAGTGGTTATTTTTCTCCTAGTGAGGGTGTTTGACTCCTTTGTCAAAGATAAGGTGGTTGAGTATGACTGAAGTTGCTGCTCTTTTAATCTGTTTCCTTGATCCTCAGGTCGGATTTTTTTTTGCCAGTACCATGCTGATTTTATCACAGGAACTCTGTAGTATAACCTCAAGTCAGGGATTGCGATGCTCCCTGACTTGCTTTCGCTCCTCAGAATTGCTTTTGCTACGCCAGCTCTGTTCCAGTCTCAAATGAACTTTAGAATTGTTTTCTCTAATTCAGTGATATATGGTGTGGGAATTTTGATTGGTGTCATGCTAGATCTGTATAACGATTTTGAAGTCATGGCCAGTTTTACTGTATTGTTTCTTCTTACCCAAGAACTAGGGTTGTCTTCCCATTTTCTGATATTCTCTTCAGTCACCTTTTAAAAGGAGTATAGCTTACAATGTAAACAGCTTCCACATCCTTTGTTAGATTGATTCCTAGGTACTTCATCTATTTGGATGCTATAGAGCAAGATGTTTCACTAATTTTTTTGTCTCAGGAAGGTTGTTACTCATGTTCGAGAAGATGATTAAATTTTGAGTGTTGACTTTGTATCCAGCTATGCAGCTAAATTTGGTTATTAGTTCTCCATATCTTTTAGTGGAGCTTTGGGGGCCTTGTAGGTAAAGTATCATGTCTTCAACAAGTTATAATAACCTAACTTTTTCCTTTCTTATTTTTATTTCTTTTATTTCTATCCTTGGTCTGATGCTCTAGCTAACATTTCCAAACTATATTGAACAGGAGTAGTGACAGTGGATATTCTTACCTTGTTTCTAATTTTAGAGGGAAAGGTCTTCAGTTTTTAATCCACATAGTACGATGCTGCTTTGTCATAGATGGTTTTTAGCAGATTGAGGTTAATATGATATATTCTAATATTCAGTAATATTTTTGTCATGAACTGGTGTTGGACTTTGCCAGATGCCTTTTCTGCATCTACTGAGATTATCACATGGTTTTTATCCCTGGGTCTGTTTATATGTTTAATACATGTATTGAGCTGCACATGAGTCATGGTTGCATCCCTGGGATGAGTCCTACTTTGGTAACAGTGGGTCAACTTTTTGATGACTCACTGGATTCTGCTTCCCAGCATCTCACTGAAGATGTTGGCATCTATGTTCCTTAGGGAGATTGGCTTGTAGCTCTTTTCTGTTGGATCCTTCTCTGGTTTTGGTATCAGAGTAATATTTGCATCCAGAAACGAATGTGGAACTATTGATTCCCTTTCATTTTATTAATGAGTTCAAGAAGTAGTGCTATTAGGTCTTCTCTACATTTCTTGTAGAATTCAGCAGTGAATTCATCAGGGCTTGGGCTTTTCTGCGCTGGGGAAAAGTTGTATTTCTAATTACCCCTATCAGTTCATTGACTGATGTCGGATTATTTAGAATTTTTATATCTTCTTGATTCAGGTTTGGTAATTCACA
This sequence comes from Myocastor coypus, assembly GCA_004027025.1. Classification (NCBI taxonomy): domain Eukaryota; kingdom Metazoa; phylum Chordata; class Mammalia; order Rodentia; family Myocastoridae; genus Myocastor; species Myocastor coypus. Next base: position 63,977 of record PVJA010000155.1, read on the forward strand.
TGTATCTAGGAATCTGTCTACTTCTTGTGATTTCCATTTTATTAGAATACACGATCTGTTGTGACTTCACTCATTTCATTCCTAGTTGCATTTGGATTTGAATCTTTTCTTTCCTTTTTGGGAGGTGACTAAAGGTTCCCTTGGAAATGAACGTTGTTGAAAGAAATGCAATAGAACAAACCAATAATAAATATCAAAAAGTGTGACAATAAGTCAGATGAAGCAAAGCAGACTTGTGAGCTGGGCAGGGGGAGGTGTTTTGTTTGCCCTGTCTTGTTTCCCAGGATGACTTCCGCAGTAGCCCACTGTGACAGACCTCTCCCAGCTAGTTGTCATCACAGTTAACACATAGATGCTTGCGCCTGAGGCCAATTTGCTGTAAGCTGAGGGCACTCCCTCAAGCAGAGCTTTAAAACTGTACTCAAATAAATAAATTCTCTAATGCAGAAGTTCTCTCGTTTCCTACCTTCTAATGCCTTTGGTGTCTTTCTAGCTTTTTATAGCAGTCCAAGGCCAAAGGAATTTGGAAGAAGCTGTTGGCTCCCTGGGAGGACCTGGACACTCTGGCTTTCCTAGTGACCTTCTTGTTGCTCACAGAGGAGCTCAGGACCTCCTTGTTGCTGAGAGCGGCTACAGCTCACTTCGCAGGTTCTCTGCTCCTCACCTTGAGCTTCGCTTGCTGGCTCCAGAGGGGAAGGTGGTGCACAGCGCAGTCTCCTGGGGAAGCTTGTCGCATTGGCCATCCTGATGAGAACTCGGCTTGCTTCATCCATGGAGGAGCTCAGGACCTCACTGCTGCTGAAGATGGCTGTGGTACTTCCCAGGGGAGCTCTGGTTCTCGCTTTGAGCATCACTACCTGGCTCCAGTGCAGATTCCTCAGCCTGCTGGCACAGATCCTTTGTCCTGCTGGCATAGACTTTCCAGCTTTCACTGATGACCTTTGGGCCCTGCCCCGTGCAAATCTGTGGAGAGGGCCTGCATGAGACATTGTGATGGGGTCTAGGCCTCCTGTTAGCCACACAGGACATTACCATGGCATCTCAGCCCACAGCTGCATTCTTCAGGCTTCAGTATGTGGACAGATTTGCTGCACTCTTAGTATAGGATTCTTTGGGTGATCCATGATGAAACAGTCTTATGAAACGTATCCTGTATTATATAGTTCCCCTTTGCCAAACACAACCATGGCCCTGGGCTTCTCCCCATAGCTCCACCCAGCTGGACACAGGTCTGCCCTGTTTCCTGTTCCCCCACGCCACTAGCTGCACCCCGCTTCAGCTCACCACTTCTCAGGCTCTCTTTCTCAGAAAGAAACCACGAAAGCCCTTGTGCATCTGCATTGCATGAAGACCCCAGAGTGGAGCATTTGACTGTCCTTATCCTGTTGACGCACATCAATGTCATGACATCCCCATTTACCAGGTACAATCTCCTTCACATGACCAAAAACGGCGCCACTATCCATTTTATTCCAAAGTTCCCCAACAATTAATCCACCCTTAATTCTCGCTTCAGCTTTACAGAGGAATTTCCAAAGGAAACACAGGCCTGCGGCTCCACACTCACACTGCAGTGCTGCTGGGGCCCATGGGGAGGCTTCTATGTGAAGAATGGCTGCTTGGCAGGGCGCTCAGCTCCCCTTTTTTCTTCCCCTCTTTCTGAGTCTGTGAGGAACTGAGAAATACCCCTGAAGGGTAAAACAACAACCACAATAACAAGAACAAAAACAACTACTATGTTTAGGAGAAAACCATTCAGGTAAGAGTTGAATGTGGACAGACAATTCTTTAAAATTAAACCTGCTGCTCTGAAACAAGGTGTCTTATGTGCTGCTCATCACCCCAAGATTGTCAAGGCACCATCACGCCCTAGGCAGTGCAAGACCAGTTTTCAGTTACAGTAATTTGTGGTCTTGGCTCAACTTTCAAACCCAGATCACAACCCCCTTAGTGGAGTCTAGGTCATTTGCCTTCCCTGACCACAGTACTTTATAAAATCATGGCATGCTCACCAGGTAAATGTCCCTTGGACATGTGACAAAGGTTTGCATATGATGGGTTTCACCCATGTTTTTTCAATTTGTAAAGAAAATGAGAAACCACCACCCCAAGCTCCAGCTCCTTTCAGACTGTCGTGAGCACAATTAAACTTTCTGTGCTCCCAAGTCTAAATGAATTACTTGCATGACTTAGCATGATTTCTGGTGGTATGAACAGCACTACAAGCCAGCAGAAAATCCAAACCCATCTAAGACTACTGGCATTTAGAAGAGCGAGCAAAAATGTTGAAAAATACTCATTCTTATTTATAAGTGGACACGTTACATAATAAACCTGCCAGGTAAAATTTTAAGAGTGGAAATATTACTTGTTTAAAATCAAGGCTATCACTCTTAGATGAATTACTGCCGAAGTAAAAGTCTTCTAAAGGCAACTATAAAGAGTAGACATCCTAATTGACAACTAAGACTGTAGTTTTTATTTCGGTCTCCCATATAAAACAGACACTAATATACCATGGCAGTGTTTACTTTTGCACAATTTATTTGTACTATGTGAAGCCTATTTTAATAGCTTTATGACTGTACCAGGTTATTTGGAATAGAATAGATGCAGCCAAAGAGGTTCATTGAAAATTTACTGGTGACAAATGACTGAGAGCTTATCTTCCCCTAGGAAGGAGCAGAGGCAGGCAAGGTGGCCCTTGCTGTGGTCAGCGGGCTCAAGAGCTGTTTTCCTAAGAGGAAAATGGAAGTTCTGTGCTTTCCACCAGGAACGGTTTTCACACCTCAGGGATTTCTAGAGCAACCACTGCAGTGAAAGATGCTGATGAGCAAACATCATGCCGGGCATGAGAATCGCTTGGGAGCAAAACAGGAAAGGCGGGACCGGCGACACCTTACATTATACATCACAGCTTTTATTTGGATCACATTTGACAACTGAATGCAGCGACTTGCAAGGGAAATACTCCAAATCTACCTGAATGCCTGAGAAAACCGTGTACACCTAGACAGGGAGGTCACCTGGAGTATCACTTGTTACTAGGCAACAGGGTCCCAAGCCACTACAGCATCTGAAGCCTTGATGTCTACTTTCCCTGTATCGTTTCCAGAAGCAAACAAGTCTGTTCCATTCTAGTACTACCACACCTTCGCACACACACACACACACACACACACACACACACACACACACACATTCACACATCCACACATTTATTTTCCCCCTTCTCCTTTTATGTTCAAACATCTAGCCCACCACTGCTTAAGTTCTTTGTACTTCTTTGGCCTCAAATTCTCCTGTACTATGAAACAACCCCAGCATGCCCCAAAGCCCATGCCTGTGAAGGATCCGCGATACCCTCAAGTCTACCAAGCCCCACAGCCCCTGCTGTGTTTTCCAGCCCAATCCTGAGATTTGTTCTTCCCAGCTCACCTCCCCTCAGCAGTGACCGTGTCTCAGTAACCTGGGTGCCCGCACCCTTGGGTCTGACCCTCTCCGACCATTCCTGCTCCATCTCTAAGTTAGTGTTTCTCAGGGAGCTTGGATTCAACGAATGCTATCGAGAGCTTATGACGTGCCAAGGACAGAATAGATAATTTTATTAAAAAATATTTATTTATTTATTTATTTATTTATTTGGTACAGAGTCTCATTACGCAGCTTGGCCTCATAATAACCCTCTTGTCTCAGCCTCCCCAGCACTGGGATTATAAGTATGTGCCACCATGCCCAGTTCTTGGGCTGGCACAGCTTGTCCGTGGTTCTGGGGCCAGCATGGCATGTGGTACCAGGCATCGAAGCTGGGTCCTTGCACTTGCCAGGCAGGCACTTAGACCACCAAGGTATTGCCCCTGCCCAACATCAATATATTTATCATTCATTCATTCATTCATTCATTCAGCAGAACCAGGAATCAAACTCAGGACCTTACACTTGCCAGGCAAGCACTTGTGCCCCTGAGCTATCTCCCTGGTCCCTAATAGTTTTAAATAAACAAATAAAAGGCAAAAAAACTCCTGTCTGTGGATATAGACTTAAACGTTGGCCTTAGTCAGTTAGCTCCACTTTTGCGCTTCCCCTATTTAGTGAGCAAGCTTCTTAGTCGCTTTACAGTGTCTCTGAATATCAGACGGACGCCTTGCCATGTATCTGCTGTGCTTTTAGTAAATCCATGTAAGCACTGCCTGGGGAAGAGACGAGCAGTTTGGCTTGCAAATGTCCTCTCCCAGTTAAACGAACGGCACACCAATGCTGCATCAAGCGGAAGGCCACCCGAGTTTCCCAGATGTGATTGTGACTTGTTGGCTATGACAAAACATCTAAAGAGAAGATTTGCACGCAGAAAGTTGAGAAGAGCCGGGGGCGAAGGCGGATGCCTGGCTTTATGGACACACGGGAAAAGTGAGTCTCCAAGAAAATCACTGTGTCCCACCCAGAAGGCCGTTGCGGCCTCGGCTAAGCTGTGTGTCGGTGCAGGCCTCTCGCAGAGCTACGCAGTGTGGCTCTGCAGGATCCGGCGCCTTAATGCATGTGTTCTCAGCGTCATCCCAAGACACTGGCTCTTTAGGCAGCAGACGCACACGCACACATATGTTGTATGTCAGTCATACGTGCAGACATGCTATAGGCTTGTGGCAATAAACCCTCCTGGTGGCACTGCGCAGAGAAAAAAGTACAAGGGGCGATAGCATTGTCTCAGGGATGTTCAAACTTTAATAATTGATCACAGTGCCACGAATCACCCTCAAAACACTGCCGCCTGCTTCGTACACACCTATCCCCTGGCTCTCGGCACTTTCTGAAGCAGCTCTTTCGTGATCAGACAGGAAGGGCACGAACCAAGGAAGTGAGATGTGTCCTGCACATGTGTGCCCCGTTCCGCACAAACAGGGAAAAAGCTGCAATTGCGTATTAATAGAAAAAGAAAACAAACGACCCCCCCCCCATAAAAATAACAAAGTGAGTGCAAAAAATTCATGGTAAAGAAAAGACAAAAACTTTTTTTTTCTATCTTAGGGAAGGGCCTCCAGGGCATTCAGGGTCTTACTAATAGATGGGACTCTTAGTGATCCGACTGTTTACAGTCTCCCAAGAGCTGGAATTACAGGCGTGCAGCACCACACCCAGCCAGGCACTATTCTCCTCAGCAACACAGTTTGCCTGATGCCAGGCTCAGCTTCTCCACAAGGGCATCTACACTCACCCATCTTGCAATCACTTTGCCTTCCCACGCGGCCACCTAGGCTCTGGGCTATGTCACTGGTCGCTGTGGGCCCACCCTCTGCCGGCATGCTCCCTCCTGCCTGGTTCTCTTCCCTGCACTGAGTCTGGTCAGACCCGAGGGACCTAGGACTCAGCTGTGTAGGCGCTGAAGGTGGAAGCTCAGGCAGCAGTGGCTGGCTCTCTAGTTTCTTTTGTCTCATACATTTATGCGGTCCAACTGGTAAACCTTGTGCAGGGCACAGACTGGCCTGAGGCCTGACTGCCCGCTGCAGAGGAAATCTCCACTTGATGCTGTGGGGATGCAGGAGTTTTGCATCTCCCAGCACATTGCAGAAACCATGCAGCGCAGCAATGCCCAGGTCGGGGCAACGAGCGAGCCACCCTCTGGGCCTCCGTAGCTCCGCTTTCTAAGGAATCCTTTCTGTGCTCCTTTGCTGCCTCCAGAGAGTCAGAGAAATATCTGGCTCAGCAAAGTGGAGCCAAGACTCGGCCCCAGGAGCCTCACGCGCAGTGGGTGATCCTGTGTGAACCCCTGCACCTAGGGCTCAGAGGCCTCTCTGCAGCTTCCGGCAGCTGGCCTGAGCATCTGCTTTGACCCCAGCCCAAACCGCAGCCACGCTCTCATCCGGACTCTGTGCATCTTCTTTTTGCCTCCAGGCAGAAATAGCACTTGGTAGAGGAAGGGAGGAGCCAGCGCTAGCCTAATAAGACTGGGTCTCTGCCCTCCAGACAGTTAAACGAAAGACCACTGGACATTTCTGAGTTGGCTTCCTGTGTAGATTCAACCCGAGGGAGAAGGCTTCCAGGCTTGATGCATAAGGGAGCTCAAGAACATGTTCTTCATTCCAAGGCTCTCCCGAGCCTCGCTTTCCCTGCCTTCACAAACTACGATGAAAAATACGGACAGTGCTGTGACTGAGGGCTACCGAGTGGAAAGGCACAAAATCGTAACCTTGTGTTCCCCTTAGTGAGACTTGTTGTTCGTTCCTGGAGTCCAAATTACCATGCAATGAAATGATCTGAATCAATTGGGGATACTGAAGGGGCCAGGGCAGCGGGACAGCTAAAGACACCCAGGAAACAAGACTTTCAGAACTGCTTCGGAAGGTAGCGGGAAGAATGGGCTGGGTGTGCGCTTTGAGGAGGGTTAATGGCAGCGTCTTTGGGATACTTCTCAGATTAAAAGACATTCTAGTTTGAAATCTCACTCCGTCTAAATATAATTAAGAGGAAGCTGTTAGGATTGGGATAGGACCACAGGTTTAGAGTTCTGCATGAGAAGCAAGAGCCCCCTGTCAAGAGCACGTGTCACCGGGGAGCTTAGCTGCGTAAAGCTCCGCACCGCCTCTGGCCGTTGGAGGGGGTCCTCACTCCACGCCATCCAATCTGTCTTCTTTGCGGAGTTCTGGGCTTCTGCACGGAAGCTCTCAGATCCTCTCTGGGCTCTTGCTGCTGCCCAGTGCGCGGGTCCTTTCATGGTCAAAGTCTGTATAACTCACGCTGTCTATAGCTTGTGACAATAGATGGTGAGGCATAGGGATGCATAAGGGGCTTCAGAACCAGGCGTGCAGGGGCCTCGGGAGCCCAGGCCCTGAGCCGACGTCCGAGCAGAAGCCTCCTTCTGGAAGCCCTCAGAAGGTGTGCGGCCACCAGATGACAACACAGGGAAGGGAGAATCTCCAAATTCTGTCCCCGTGTAAAATTTCTGGTGCATCTGGATAACTTTTCAGTGTTTGAAAGTGAAGGCACCCGTGACGTGGGGGCGCTCCCTGCTAGGAGTTGGGCATTAGGCGCCCGTTCTCCTGATCTTCCACCGCTAGGGAGGACTTTTTACCTTCAACAAGAAAACCTGAAAGAAATAATAACAGCGCTCCTTCCTAGATCCGGGAAATTTCACTTTCCCTTTCGTTAAAAAAACAATAGCTAAAACCACCTAACTTATGTTGGAAAAAAGAAAACTTGAATGCCCCTAAAATATCTTAAAAGATTTATGAAAACTCCATCATTATTTACAGAAAAGACATTAATATGTAAATATTTTAAAATGCTGGAAAATCAGTGATAACCATAACCCACAAGGAATGTCCTGTTTAATTAAAAAAAAATACAGCTGGTGCTGCTGGTCAGCTCTTTCATTGTTACTGTGTGTGTGTGTGTGTGTGTGTGTGTGTGTGTTACTAGGAATCAAACTTGGGACCTTTTGCTTGTCAGGCAGATGCCGCACCCTGAGCTATATCCCCCTGTTGTTAGTTCGTTTTTTTCTGCGTTTAGTCCAGCATCTATAGGGTCTCACTACACAAATCGTACTTGTAGTGATCCTCCTGTACCCAGCCTCCCAGGCGCTGGGATAGCAGACACACTTGCCGCCATGCCCAGTCTACATCGCCCCTTCAGCACACCCTACACACAGGCATGCACTGTACTCCGGGGCTCGAACCCTGGGCCCTGGGCTCTGCCTAAACAGGTGCGTTAGTTGCTGAGCTATCTGGCCTGCCTTCCTCTTCATATCCAAGACCTCACAGAGCGGTGACTAAGACACATTACAGTGTCTGCTGTAATGTGTTCATCATTACAGGGAAACAGTTGTAATGAGGTAATCAACGCAGTCATGGCCTCCTTGTAAACTACTCTGCCTTCAAGAATGAAGAGGATGGGTGGGAGGCACCAAGCCAGCTTAGAATGCTAGACTGCTGCCCCAAACGTGGGCTTCGAGAGGCGTGCACAGCTAGCATTCTGAAGCAGCTCTGGATGCTGTCCTCTGAAACTGGCTCAGGGGCCCTGTGCTCCTCAGACACTGCCTTTCACTCTGCTGTGAAATAAAGTCCCTGGCGCTGATATAAGACCGCAAGGAAAGCTGCTGCTTCTGTAACAGCTTTGAATTATTTTCTTTAATAATTTTGAATAGGTTCTTTGAAGGGTTGCTCTCTAGCAACGGGAAATCCCCACAAGTTTTATTCCTGGCGTCGCTCAGCCCTCCTGTTTACTGAAGATCAGACAAGCCGGTCCTCTGCTCTCATGTGGATGGATGCTCTGGTTAGGGACAACAAAAGCAAACGTGCACCATCAGGAAGTTGGCAGTCAGAGGGCGTGGGCAAAGGAGGCGTTGGGCGGAGCTTTACACAAGGATGCCGGGATGCTTACAGACAAGGATTGCGGCGCCTCGGAAAAATGTCGGTTGTTGTAATAAGACTGTTAGGGCTTATGTCTAGTTGTCCCCACAAAGCCTCATGCAGTCATAGGGTGGGGACTTCTATAGATTGAGACTTGGCTCATGAGTCACTGATATTATGAGTTTTAGTACTGATGGGATTATCAGTCTGAGTAGGGCTGGTACTATGGGTGTGGTGTAGGGCGGCTATCCTAGGGCAGAGGGCCTGATAGGAATATAAATAGAGACAGAGAGATAGACTAGGGCTGTTGCTCTGCTGCCCTGTTTGGTTGGCTCCCTTTGCTGCTGTTCTGCCGCCATGAACTGGATGCTCTCTGCCCTGTTCCACTCAGCCTTGGGCCAGCAGAATATGGACTGAAACTTCCACAAACTGTGAGCTAAGAAACCTTTACTTCCTTCATTTTGAGTGTCAGGTATTTGTCCCAGCAATGAGTAAAAAGTAACTAAGACACAGATCCAGAAGGCCTGGGGCTTTTTTCTGTAAATGACTTGGGCTTCTTCCTCCCAGAGGTGGCCTGAGAGCCACCCGGCCATCATTTCCAAATCCTGGCATCTGGCCTCTGCTTCTCCCGCTGCACTCCTGGTTGGCAGGGGTGCGCAAGACGCTGCATCCTTCAGCACGAACGACCTGCGTGTGGAATGCCCGCCACCGGTTGCGCCGCTCACCTCTGGATCAGCAGCGATCGCTAAGCCCGTGCGTGGACCCTACCCTCATCTCCACCGGTCTCCACATGGCATGTGATGGATGTCACACTATGACCTTTACGTTCCCAGTGTGCTCTGCTGGCTTCTCCAAGGACATCGGGAAAAACCCATTGCCCTCCACATGGCCTCCCAAGCCAGCGGTGGGCCCTCTGCTGACAGCGTTGCAATCTCGGAGCTTAGTCTTCTCTCTGCACCTCTGGCTTCCATCCTTGGCTTCGTACCTGGGCATTCATGAAACCCAGACATTCCCGTCCTTTAGGTCTCAGCGGAAGTGACACTTCGTGAGTGAAGACTCCCGTGAGCATCTTGTTCTGCTTTGTTCCATATAATCATGCCACTCAGCCGTGCTATTTGTGTGTATGTGTGTGTGTGTGAGCATGTAACTCTCATTCTTTCTTATGTGCCCGCTTGCTGCACACAGTGACGACAGGCCGTATGTGGAGTTGGTGCATGCGCACTACACACCTCGGTCCTTTTTACCCCTTTCCCGCTCCTTCTTCCCCCCTCCCACCAACTCTTGGTCCCCTCTTTTTGGAAAACGATCTGTCTACCTCTTTCCTGTTATCTGTCTATGCCCACAGCATTTCACTAGGAAAAATGATTCTCACACAATATAAAATGACATTGTTATATAGAAGACAGCAAATGTAGAGATGGGCCCGAAGCCTTGACTGTTTTTAACATTTGAGCACATATATGACTCCCAGAATTCATAGTTTTATGCAAATTTTCATCTTACTTAGAGTAGTAAAACATTGGAAGTTCCCCACTGGTGGCAGGTGGTTCCAGGTGCCCGGAAGTCAGGAGACTGGCAACACTGTCCCCCTTGGCTCTAGCTGTGACAACTTCAGGTGCTCATTGCTCAGGGCACAACCCTCCTCAGTCCCTGGGTGTGCTACGAGACTCAGTCCCACCTACCCGACCTGACCCCTGGATAGCTCCAGAGCTGGCTGGCCCTGTAGGCACCCACAGATGCAAGACACACTTAATGGAAGAATACACTTTGCTGATAAAAAATAATTCTCTGCTGTTTATGAATTAAAATCTTGACTTTGATAAATAGCAGACAGGGAAAGGAGCTGAACTGCCCCAGAATGCGATGAAAGACGGTGATGCCCGTCCTGCTGGGAGCACTGGGCAGCTGCCCCCTCCGCTTCCCAGATGCGCCGAAAGCCCTGGCCCCCACTGGCCCCCATGGGCCACCTGGAGGCCAAGCAGCCTGCTCTGTTTTTCCAAATGCAAGAGGCCTGCTGCCAAAAATAGCAATGCAAGGAAACATAAAACTTTGCATTCTACCTTACATAACCACAAATCACACTGTACCAGGAGGAATTCTCATTAAGTTTTGCTTTCCGAGGGAAACAACAAGTCACATTTTGCTGTTTAAATAGAGGTCCTTTGGTGTGTGGGCGTGTGTGGGTAGCCTGAGTGTTCTACATCATTCAAATAGAAGTTTCTCCACAGCCACCGTTACTTCATTCTAGTCCTTCAGCAATTTCTTCTTTGTATTTATTGATGCAATTGCTACTCCTTTTATCAATCTGTGTGCTTGGTCTCCAGTAATATCCTGACTTTGCGGCACAATACACAAGCAAGGTCTCCCTTTGCAGCTCGCTTATTGTTTGTGCAGAAGTCTAAAAAAATTCTTTTCTTTTCCTTCAATTTTATCACTGTTGGGCTACAGAGTGCAATGACTGCCTGACAAGTGCAGCGACTCGGGTTGCATCCCCAGTACCACATGCTGTGCGGCTCACGGAACTCAGTGTGGTGGTGCACGCCTATAATCACAGTCCTGGGGAGGCTGAGACAGAAAAGTCACTCTGAGCGCGAACTGCGTAGCATGACCTGTTATTAATTAATTAGTTAGTAAAAAGTAAATTTTATCACTTTTCCCAGTTCCAGGAATAGATGTACAGGGGCCTGAACTCACTTGACATCTTTGCGTTAGCTGGTAAACGTCCTGCACGCTGGACTGTTGGGCTTCTTCCTAGAACCAGGCCCCCTCAATATGGTCTTACTTTCTTGTAATAAAATTACATTTCTCTTCCTTTAAGTGCTAAAATATCCCATGAACCCTATTGTTCAATTAGCCTACTGGTGAATGTTACTTAAACATGGCTTCTGTCTCTAAAATTTTATTTTTCTTTATCCAGTGACATGAATTTCTATTTAGAGGAAAACATTTCTAGCGTCCGGCTCCACAATATTTAACAATGATTTCCAAATGGATTTTATTTGAAGTGAAAAACTAAAAATGCATTAGTATGTGTTGGGGATCCTCTTGGAGGACTTTTCAGACCAGCCCAGAACTCGGTAAGACAGAAGGGAGATGTGGACGACCTCGAAAGTCTTGCATCAAACAGTAAAACACCGCTGCACAGCAAGAGGACAAGTGACACCCTTGTTACATGTTTATGTAATGCACATTAAAAATGAAGTGGGGGCTGGAAGCGGCCTAGGGTAGAGTGTGCACTTGTACAAGTGCCTGCTGTAATATTCCCACATGAGACACAGTGAAGACTGAGGAGGAGAAGAGGCGGGGGATAAGGTGAAAGAGGAGAACAAGGAGGCAAAACCTCGAAAGATGACCCTTGTAGACGAAAAGACTTTAAAAACTTCTTCCAAACCAAGGGAATGCCACAATGCAGAAAACACATCAGCCCGGCTTGCTGGCTTCCCTCCTCGCATTTCCCCTCAGGAGAATGGGAAGAGATTAAAATGAAATGCCATTTTGCCAGTCCTTGGCTCTCAAAGAGGAAGAAGGACGTGACATCTATGGAGCTGTACCCTGGGCCCAGATGCACCGCCTTCTTGGGTTCTGTCTGGGGTTGGGGTGTCTGGCTGTCCCAGCTTCAGGATTCCAGGTGGGGACTGGGAACTTGTCAGTCCTTCTGTTTTCTAGTGAGGGAGGGAATCACCAGAAGTGGGCTTGCAGTAGCCATTAACAGGACCAGGGAGGAGGTTCTGGTACGGCGAAATAAGCTGAGATACGAGGTCTAGTTTAGAAGTTACCATCCTCAGCTGAAAACCCTAATTCCACTTATTCACTGGGAAGTTACTTGGGCACAGGGAGTGAAAGCCTAGGGTCCCATCCTGTACCTCCCCAACTGTCCTGTTTGTGTATAAGAACATCTTTAGTTATTGTAATGGATATATGGGCATTCTTTTTGTGTTACATTTTTGTAGAATGTATAATAAAATGATAGTAATCTATGAAAACTGCAAGAATATCCTAGCATGAGTAGCAAATTACCAAGAAATCATTGTCTAAGAAGCCAAATAAATAAATAAGTACATAAATAGGAAAAAAAGGGCTTTGTCTCAGTCATTCTGATGTACATATATATATATATATATATATATATGTATATATATATATATACATACATGTATATGTGTGTATATATGTGTATATGTGTGTGTATATATGTGTGTGTGTGTGTGTGTGTGTGTGTCAGATTGTTAAGCTATCTATAGTACTGATTTCTGTTAATTCATTGTAAAGATAACTTTGGGCTTACATTGATCAATTTATCATGCCTATATGTTGTAATCTGAGCACGTACTTTGAAGATAACAATAAACTATTTACTGACCACTGTTACTCTCCTACTAATTCATTTTGGAATTTGGTATCGTTATTTTCAGTGCTTTTTCTTTTTTTTTTTTTTTTAAAAAAAGAAAAAGTCCAGTGTACTACTTTGAATGGTGGGAAACTGCCCGGAGCACAAATGTTGGGCTCTTCTTCTAACACCGCTGCTGCTGCTCACGAGAGCAGTGATTTGTTTGTTTGTTTGAAGACCTGGCAGTGGCACTCAGAACCTTTGGTGTGGCCGGCGAGCACTCTGCCCCGAGCTACGCCCCTCTCCCACGCGAGCAACTATGAACGCCAACATGGGATGATTTCAACATCGCTCACCACTATAAATTTGCAGTTACAATGAAACCATGACAGAATGGAATTAAGCTTGAAGTATGAAAACATCTCAAATACAAATAACTACATCCTTTTTCATGTTGAATGTTTTTTTTTTTTTTTTTTTTTTTTTGGCTGGTAAAACATGGAAAAGACAGAGAATACAGAAACAAGTAAATTCTCACTAAATTGTTGATTTAAATTAATAACTACTTTTGTAAATGGCAAGAAGCACAAATAAATAAATAATTTTCTCTCCCTATTAAGTATGACTACATTTACATTACAGATTCCTGTGGGTTGTCTTTGCTCATGCCATAGTGTTTATGCCTTTTGATACAATTTAAATTACACAGTGCCCCTGTCAAATAATTTTGTATATTATTTCATATTTTCTGATGATGCAAAAATCAGCTGATGCACTCTCAAACCATTTCATGAACTACACAGAAAAATATTGCTTTCATTCTAAATGAATCATTTATTTTTCCCTCAATCAAAACAAAAAATTTGATGATTCAGATATTCCTTTGGATAAAGAGAACATAAGGATCTTGGAAAGGCTTATACAATTATAAATCTGTATTCTTTTTTAAAGGCAGAATTTCGAGAAGGATAGCAAGCACTTAAAAATAATCTAGTTCTGCAGCAGGTCCCCAGCTTGGGCATCTGCCAGGAAACACTTGTATCATTTTCCAAATAAAATAAATGAAAAGGCCAAGCTGAAAGATCGCCCCTATCAGTTGATGGTGCCTACAGCCCATCGTCCGTCTGCTCTCGATTCAGCCTGCTTAGCCCTTCTCACGTCACCAGCCCTGCGCCCCTCCGCACTTCCTTGAAGTACCGAGGTGCCCCGAAGCACCGAGATGCTCTGATGACTCATTTCCTTTTATCTCATTTCCATCAGCTGCTGTTGGCTTTGGTTTTCGCTCTGGTAGGTGGAGGCTACACATCTGAGTGGCTGTGGGATCTGATTGCTGCAGAGGTTCAGAGAGTGAGCCACCCGCAGCCAGCACTTGTACCTGTCCGTGTAGGTGAAAATGGGGCAGGGAGAAGTCCCAGCGCCCGCTGGAATTAGTTGTGTATGGATCCATCCACGGTTGCATAACACAGGGCTGTCTTCATGGGATGGTTTTAATATACTCAGAAGAGGAAACAGGCTTGGGTAACAGTCTTTCTCCAGGGGTGGAAAGGATAGGAAACACTAAGAGCCTAGGGGAGCTCTGTGTCCTGTAAGCCATCCACGATACTTCTTGGCAGACTGCTGGAGTTCAGGGGAGCCCACCGCGCATGCGCCAGCTTCCTGGCTCCAGTGGTGGGGGCGGGGATGCGCGCTAAAGAAGCAAGGTAGATTTAGGGCCTCAGCAAAATTCTTTTGTATTTAGGATGGACTTCATTGTTATAGAAATAACTGGACAATGGTATCTTCCCCCTTCTTTGGCGAGTTACACTGCTTTACTTCTTTCTAGTCTTTTTTCCCTGTCTACACAAATTTTGTAAAAACAAAGCTGGAATCAAAATACATTAGTTACAATATATTTTTTTTCCTCTTAACCTTTCCCAAAGTCTCTTTCAAAAAAATCAGGCAATTATAGCAAAATCCTTTATCAAATAAATGCAGGTGAATCTGGAAGAACTAAGGCAATTTAATGCTATTGGCTTTCTGTAAAGGTCAAGGCAATTGTGCGATTATTGAATGACCATCATTAAGGACTATTAAAATGCTAGCAAATCAGTTAGGTTTACTCGCTGCAATTTCCTTTAATGACTTCATTATTTCACAGTTAACTCCTCATTTGGGATTTACTTTAAATGTTAGATGCTGATAGAAGATGTGCTAGGATTTTTTGTTCACCAGTTTTGTTGCCAGTTCTGCACACCTTTTAACAAATATGGTTTTCCTTCTTCAGTGGTTAATTACACCCCCTGTACGTTAATTAATTATGTCTTATTATCAACCTCTTTTTCCTTCAATCTATTTCATGGTTGGTCATTTGTAAATTATAGCCCAGTTCAAGCTTGTATCTTTTTCTAACAGCCCATGAGCGAAGAATGTTTTTTACATTTTTACATGAAGAGGGGAGAAAAATACATAAAAGCCACAATGAAAAAAAAAATTAAACAGTATAATATATTATTACACATAAAATTATATAACTTTTAATGTGATTATAAATAAAGTTTTATTGAAATATGGCTTTGTTCACTTGTTTATATTATTTCTATGCTTGCCTTTCGTGCTCGACAATAGAGATGCAGAGTTTGATCCACAGAGTCCTAAGCATTTCCTGCCTCTTGCTAGGCGTGGCATATGCCGCTTACTCACTGCTTTTTTTAAAAAAATAATGATGTCTGGCTATGTTGCCAGTTGGTTCTGAAACTATGGGATCAATAAATCTACCTGTCTCAGCCTCCCACAAGCTGGAACTACAAGCATGTGCCACCACATCCAACTATCTGCTGATTGTTACCTCATGACTAATGACAAATAGCTCATGTTTATGTTTTTGAATAAAACACAGATAATTCACTTAATTAAATGAAGTGCAAATGAGCGTGTTAATCTTACAAATGAAGTTAGTGTAGATGGGTCCTGTTATATCCAGGCAAGGCTTTGGCTTTTATGTCTTCTTTCTATTAACCTCTTTAAAAATGTTGTACATTTTGAAATATTTTAAATACTTCCTTTCTCTATATATTTACTAAAATAAGGAAAACTTAATGATTTACTGTGAGGTTCTTGATCCTCTTAGATGTCTCTAATACATAAAATTTCATTTATAAGAACAGCAATGGACACTATACTGGCAATTATAAATATATACTTGCTCCTTAATATTTATAGCATTTTTTCATTTTCTCAATTGCTTTGGCTAGTCTCACTACAATAATTTTAGGAAAACTGTTTTCCTATCATATGTATTTTAATAGGAAGGTGAGCAAATATGCCAGTAGCCTTAGACACCTTGCAGACTTATTTCTAGTTCAGGGTGGTTGACAGTTGGTGATCCGCTGGTGACACCCAGCTGAGCTTAGCCAGCGTGGCGCTGGGTGCTGGAGGCCCCCGAGGACGGCTGCTGATGCAGGAGCATAAGAGGCACAATGGAGAAGAAAGCAGGCAGCCGGGAGCTGCTGGAAGCTGTTGGGATGTTGTTATGAAGCTGTTCTTTGTCTTGGCGGAGCTTCCCATGCTGCCTCTCCCAATAGCTTGGCTGCTCTCTTTGTCAAAAGAGCTCAGGGCCTTACTGTCACTGAGAACGGGTTCAGTGCACTTTGGGGGTGTCCGGTCCTCCTTTGAGCATCACTGCCTGGCTCCAGAGGGGGAGATGGTGTACTGCTCAGTCTGCTGGAGAAGCTTGTGACCTTGGCTTTTCTGATGGGAGCTCGGCTCTTTTCATCATCTGAGGAGCTTGGGGTCTTGCTGTTGCTGAGTCTGGCTGTGGTGCTCCTTAGGGGGAGAAGTTCTCCGGGTCTTGCTTTGAGCATTGTCACCTGGCTCCAGTGCAGGTCTCTCAGCCTGCTAATGCAGATTCTTCATCCTGCTGGCACAAAATTTCTAGCTTCCACCATGGGCCTTAGGGCATTTCCTGTTCAGATCTATGAAACAGACCCTCAAGAGACACTCTTATGGGCTCCATGTCTCAGCTGGACTCGTGGGAGGCCTTTCTTATGGGCTCTAGATCTTCAGCGGAATTCATACCAGACACTGGTATGGCATCTAGACCTTCACCTGTACAGATTTTCTGCACTCTGTTTTTGTACATGCTTCTCTTGGTAACTATTATAAAAGAATCTTATACTTAATTTCCCTGTATTGTTTTGTTTCTTTTTGCCAAACCCCAAGCTACAACACTAATCTATCCTCTAATATTTCTATGTCCTCCCCTGTATTAATATTATCTTTATCTGCTCAGCCTGCAGATTTTTACTTTATCTGTCTGTAGCAAAACTGTGCCATATTTTAAAGTGATTATTGTTACCAGACTATTGCTTTCAAAGGAAAGGACCATAAAGCTACTTGGGTAATTTTCAGGTACCTCCAATATTCCAGATATATGTTCACTTTAAAGTGTCAGAGAATTCTAAGACAAAGGCCACCTACTCCTAAAAGGGATAGGGAGCGTGTTTCCAGTGGAACTCTGCAAGACTAGGCTCGTGGAGGGAAATCTCTCTTTTTATTTACATTGTTTTTAATTTTATTTATTTTTAAAATTTTATTATGTTTAATAAGAAATAACAATAAGACAGGGCAGGTGAGATGGTTCAGCGGTCTAAAGTGCCTGCTTCGGCAAGTTTAGGCAACAGCAGGGACCACAGTTTGATCCCTGGCACCACATGCTGTGCCAGCCTCACCCCCAGGGCAGGCTGAGCTGCCAAAATATAAAACAAACAAACAAACAACAAAAAACACCCAATGAGACAGTTTCTAAACATGTTAGTCATACAGCCATAATAATGCAATGCATACTGCTGTTTTCATAGTAGTTGGTCAGAGTACAAGATGAAGACAAGATAACTTTTCTAAGCACTATTGGTACAAATATTTCTTCTAATTGAACTAAGAGAAAGTAGTTGTATGTATAGTCCAATAGTTCATAATAGTAGTGGGTTATCAGCAGAACTGGCAATATCAAAGTTGTTGACTTGAGCCTTTTACAGCTCAGTAGACTAATCTGGCTTTAGTTTTTATGCCTCATGGTTAAACTTTTCTGCTGGATGGTTAAGGGCAAGTTAAAGCACGACCTATATAACAAAACACGTAACTTTTGTATCTGACAAGGTCTGTCAAATTCCCTCAGGGTTTACCATGAAACCACATACAGCATTGTGGAACTTTTGTCACCATCTGGATGAGTCATGGCCATTGCTTGACCAATTTGCTCGCTGTCAAAGCCCGAGAGAGTGTTTCCTCTCTAGGTTACTCTCCTTAGGCACAATGTACATCACTGATCCCTTTCCTCTTTGGGCCCATAATGCCCTTCAACAGAAAATTTGGGACACCACTAAGTTATAGGATGTTAGAGTACAGGTTCTCTTATGTTGTCAGTGCTCACTGACCTTGAAGTGCTACGGTCAAAATATTGTTTATCCTTGTAGCCCTGGTTTTTCTCTAATTTTCTAGTCTGAAAACTTAAGTTCTTAATCCTCCAGAAAAGAAGCTTAGTGATATTATTACTCTATAACATAGGTACTTGAGCTTAACATCATTGTCTTCCTGGATATCAAATGCCTTAGACTTAATAGGGAAGTGGTATTTTCCATTGATCATTGATATTCTAATAAATCCCTATAGAATGTGATAAAAAGTTACATATTTTTTTACACAGAAATTTAGAAATCTAACTATATACAAAATTGTAGGACGTGAATCCTATGGCATTTTTTCTTGTCACTTATTCTCTTTTATTATCCTTTAAAAAATACATATTTACTTGACTGAGTACAACAATTAAAATGACATTAGAAGCAGCACATATCTAAAAGACCAGAATAACAGGAATTTCAAGCCTGGTTTAAATATTACACATTGCTATCCTCACTGTGAAAAAACCTGCTGGAGATTCTTAGGACCATTGTCTAATGCATCCTGTGTATATAAGTGCATGGTTTTGCTCCTGCCATGTTTCCTAACTTTCTGCTTACTGCCTCTTCATTGTTTAATTCTTAAGTTCTTGATTTCCATTTAGCTGTGTTCTGCCTTTCAGTTTTTATTTCTTCTTTGGAGTTCTTACATTAGCGAGACTGTACATATGTAGGTATGGTTTATTTTACTTACGAGCATATGTTCAAGATGCATCCACTTGTATATGAAGGGTTTGGATTAGTTATTCTTATAGCTGAGTAATATTCTATTGTACAAAAACACAACATCTTTTTCAACCATTCTTTAGGTGATGGGTATCTTGGTTGTTACCAACATTTAGCTTTCACAAATTGTGCTGCTATAAACAGAGGAGCACAAACATCATTTTGACATGATGTTTTCAATTCTTCTGGGAAAATTCTCAGTAGAGCGATAGCTGAATTCAATGAGACTTTCAGTCCCAGTTTTTTTTTAGGATGCTCCACACTGATTTTCATAATGTTTGCACTGCTATGCATTCCCACCAGCAGTGGAGAAGTGTTCCTTTTCCCCCACAGCCTCTCTAACATTTGTTCTTGCTTGATTTCTTTAGGATAGCCATTCTTTCTGGGGTAAGATGGTATCTAAGTGTTACTTTAATTTGCATTTCACAGATGGCTAGCGATGTGGAGCATTTCTTCATGCATTTATAAGCTTCTGGTATTTCTTCTTCTGAGAAGTGTGTGTTCATCTTAGATGTCCATTTCTGGATCGGGTCTTTGAATTTTACGACCCTAATATTTTTAGTTCTTTATAAATTCTAGGTAGAAGATCTTTGTCTGAATATATATTAGTTAATTTTTTTTCAAAATTTGTGGGTTGTCTTTTCATTCTGTTGGTAACTTCTTTTGATGTGTGAAAACTCAACAAGAACAGGACCCAGTTTTTGACTGTTTCAAGTGTTACCAATGTATTTTGGCTTTTGTCCATGAACTGTTCGACTACCCTGATGTCTTCTAGATCCTACTTTCTTTTCCAAGAAATTTAGTGTTTCTGTTTTAATATTTAGATCTTTAATTCACTTTGGCTTTAGTTTAGTGCATGGTGATAGATCTGTGTCAAGTTTTAGATTTCAGCAGTAGAGAACCAGTTTTTCCACCACCATTTATTAGATATGTTATCTTTATTCCTATATACATGCTTGACTTCTTTGTCGAAGATAAGGTGGCTGAGTGTGTTTGTATTTGCTTTTGTATCTTCTAATCTATTCCACTGATCCTCGGTTCTATTTTTTTTTTTTGCCAATATTTTGCTGGTCTTATCACTGTACCTTTGTAGCACAATTTTAAGTCAGGAATTGTAATGCCTTCTGCCTCATCTTTGTTCTCCAGGGTTGTCTTTGCTATTGTAGGTCTTTTCTAGCTCAAAATAAGTTTTAGGAATGATTTCTCCAGGTCTGTGAGTTATGTTGTTGCTATTTTGATGGGGATTGCATTAAATCTCTATAACAATTTAAGGAGTATGGCCATCTTTACAATGTTGGTTCTTCCTATCCAAGAGCAGAGACTATCTTTGCTTTTTCTGAAATCCTCTACTATCTCTTTTTTTCAGAGCACTGTAGTTTTCATTGAATAGATCTTGCACTTCTTTAGTTAGCTTAACTCCTATATATTTAATTTTCGACGGTGCTATTGTAAGAGGTATTGCTTTTCTAATTTCTCTGTGTGTGTTTGTTATCTGTGTAGAAGAATGCTATTAACTTTTAAGTATTGACTTTGTATCTTGCTATGCTACTGGATTACCCTATTAATTATAGTAGGAGTTTTTTTTTTCCAAGTAGACTATCATGTCATCTGCAAATAATGACAGTTTAACTTCTTTTCCTATTCTTGTTCCTTTTATTTCTCTCTTGTCTAATGGCTGTAGCTACTGATTCCAGAACTCTATTTAATAGGAGTGATGATAGAGGAATCTCTTGTACCAGATCTGAGAGGTAACACTCATAACTATGTACACATCCAGCCCAAGAGCACCCATGTAAATAAGACAAATATTAATGGACAGCAAGTGCTGGGTCTGGAGTCTGTATGGAGAATTTCTGGTGCCACCATGCAGGCAAAGGTTCCTACTCAAAAGCTGGTCCTGGGTTCTGGGCAGGGAAGAAGTTCGGGCAGGGAAGAAGTTCTAGGCAGGGAAGAAATTCTGGACACAGTGCACAGGCCAGAAGTTCCTACCTATATGCACACCAGTCCTGGGTTGTGCTATATTGTTTTCTATACTGCATACATGCCTCATATTTATAATAAATGCCAATGCCCGTAAATCAAAATAAAGCATAAAAAGACTAAAATTCTTTGATGATAAAATACCCTAATATGTGTAGTTGAGTTTTTTTTAAGACATTGTAGGGAAGAAATCCTATGAGTAGATCAAACTCAAGATAGTCCCTAGAACTGGCCAGTGACTACAAAGGAATTCCTGCATGACCACCTTGGAAGAGAGACAGCAACTCCAGCAGTAATTCAGAGAGCAAAGCCTTCTGAAAGCAAGTGATTGCTTGATTAAACCCTAAAGTATGAGCTCCATTTAGTGGTGTGAAGGGTGGCATATGGCAGTAGTGCCTGGATGGACAGGGTTTGGACCCTAACTTCACAGGTCCTTGGGTATTTAATTCAAGTGGTGTCTTCATAGGTGCTTCCGTCTCTGCCTGCAAAACCAAAGACTGCATGACCTCCCTATCTTGATTTCTCTCTCCCTCTCTTCCTTTCTCTTCTGCCTGCCATGTATCTCTCTCTTCTATCATTTATCAATAGCTGTATCATTTCTAACTTGTAACTCTTAATAAGTGTGCGTTATATAAATTAATTACACTACTTGCATAGGCATTTATATAGAGTGACAAACAGATGTAAAAGGATATTAATAAAACTGAAGTCATAGACCCAGACATATCTTCTCCATTTCTACCCATGTACATCCTGAAGATTACTTTTAACTGCCTTTACAGAACCACTTTTGGGGGCTGGGAGATAACTCCATGATATAAGTGCCTGCCTGGAAAGTGCAACGTTGTGAGTTCAAACCTGGTCCTGCAGAAATAAAAAAAAATTTGCTGTACAGAACCTTTCTTCACACATCGACACAGAGATACCAGTTCTCTACCCATGTATAGTCTTAGAAAGCTCCTGGCTATAAGCTTTTGTCTGAGAGTCTCAAATACAGCATATCACGGACATGTCTGGGCAAATTAAAGACAGCCAGTTAATTTCCTAAACACATCCCTTGGGGAATATGACGCTCAAGGTCCCTGTCACCTGCCTGATTGATCACCCTGTCTCCTATTCCAAACTGAAGCCCTACAGCAAACGTGACAGATTCTAGTTAACGGTGCACTGTCTCTCTGTAACATTTGTCAGAATCCATGAGTTCATGTAGATCTAGTGTAGACACGTGCCCGTGCTAGAGTGTGCCTGAAACAGACAGAGGAACCCTGGACGAGTGTGAGAGAGCCAGCTACAGAGGACAGGGAGGCCAACAGCCCCAGGAAACTCCAAATGGCTTCTTTTAAAGATTATGATGCTAGCTTGAATCTCATGTCAATAATTTAATAGCTTTAATCCCGCATTAATAATTTAGCTTCGTTCTTTTCCTCAACCCCTCAACTGCCTCGATAGACTTTATGTCTGAGTCAAAATTCATACTACTGGTTTGCCAGGAAGAAAGTGCGAGGAGTAAAGTGAGGCCAGTATTTTCCCTTCCAGTGCAGCCGAAATCACCCTGTCAGGCACAGTCACTGGAGAAGTGTTGGGCAAGGCTGCTGCACCTGGCGAGTTGCCTTCTGTCTGACACTGACTCCCGTCCACTGTCTTTCTTTCAGAATAGACCTTTACTTCCTTGCTCACACACCGGGCCTGCCTTTCTGTTTCGTGTTCTACCTGCAGTCACCAGAATGCAAGGGGAAGTGATATTTTGAAAATAATAAAATGAATGATATTTCTGCTCCACAAGAACCAGAGTCGTAGGACGGACTGACAAACGGCACAAAGTGGTTGCAAGTTTAAGATAGCTCTGTCAGTGCATTTAAAAGAAGAATGTTTAAAAAAAAAATCAATTAAGAAAATGTAAAAGTGAAGAGCAGAAAGTCTCGGGAAGACCTTGGATTGGCCTCCCCAATGGGCACAGCGCACACTTTGCAGCCAGTTTGCACAGCTTCTTGGAGCCTTGAGGTAAAATGTGGACACCAACCTCTTCCCAGTGGTACCCAGCAACACAGGAGATGAATGACCAGGCCACGCTGTGTAGGTTCCGCCACCATTTCGGCTTTGCTTCTACCCCTACCCCTGCCCAAGGCCACCAAACTGACTTAACAAAGTACGTACCACCTTGTAAACATAGAAAAAACAGTGTGTGTGACCAGGACAAAGCCAGGAACACTGCAGGGAGTTTCTTTCACATTATTTTAATTCTCACAAAATACATGATATATTGGCACAATGCACTATCACTATGGACATTTTCCTTAAATTTATGATGATATATTAACTATTAATTTCCTTTAAATATTTTGTTCTGAAAACTTCCTATCATCTTGAAAAAATGAAACAGCAAACCAAGACTTACTACCAACGTTATGATTATTTCCTTTTTTTTTTTTTTTGTCTTTTTGAGACAGGGTCTCGCTATGCAGTTGAGGCTGGCCTTGAGCTCACTTTGGTAGCCCAGGCTGGTCTCGAACTCGCACCAATCCTCCTGCCTCAGCCTCCCAAGTGCTGGGATTACAGGCGTGCGCCACCACGCCTGGCATGATTATTTCCTTTATATCATATGCATTCCTCTATTAATATATCCATCTACCAATTCACCATATTTTGTTTGTTTTTCAAAGAAACTTGCAGACATCAGTTTACTTTATCATGCAAATCATTAAGTGGAGTTGAATTTTTATGACTGATTTTTGAT
Source organism: Myocastor coypus (assembly GCA_004027025.1). NCBI lineage: Eukaryota > Metazoa > Chordata > Mammalia > Rodentia > Myocastoridae > Myocastor > Myocastor coypus. The sequence continues at coordinate 87,518 of PVJA010000155.1, forward strand.
GCAAAATTATGCATATGGTTACATAGGCAAAACTTTTGAAATTATGTCTATAAGGTATGTAGGGGCTGGGGAAATAGGTGAGTGGCATAACTCCCTGCTCGGCAAGCCCAAGATCCTGAGTTCAATCACTTGTTCCAGCGAAATGTTGCACAGCATGTCTTTATGTAGATATGCAAAGAGAAATAATTGTAAGCTCAAGCATGTGAACATATCAGTTGCCTCACATATTTCTTGTAGACAATGTAGGTTTTAAGGCAACTTTTGTCAAATTTCCAGCACACAGAGTAATGGTATTCCTCCTAGTCATGCTGTACTTCAAAACTGGAGCTATCTGTTAATTTTGGTCAAATTAATTCATCTGAAAACAAGCTGCTCTAAAACTATCACAATTTATTGGAAAAGAAACCACTCGTTTCCTCATTTCCCAGGCATCTCCCTGTGAGGCTACCCTGGAGGGAACCATTGTTCTGATTTTATTCCTCATGCACTCTACACCCTACTCTCTCATAAAACAAACCCCACAGTGCTCTTCCCATGAGCTTCTTTTACTTAATGTTTCTGCGATGCATCCATGCGGTATCACGTGTCTCTTCCTATTTATTGCTCAGGATGCCTCGGAACTAATGTTTCACAGTTTGCTTAGCCATTCTACTGTTGCTATGTTTTGTTTTTTAAGTCTCTTTTGCAGTGGGCTGCAGTGAACATTTGTGTGAAGGTTTATGAGGGTGAGATGCTTTCAGTTCTCCTGAGTACAAACCTTGAGGTAAACTGTTGCATCAGAGTAGGTGTGGTCAGGCCTGGAAGTTGCCAGAGCCTTTTCTACACTCATTATGTCATTCTGCACACTGACCCAAATAGGTGGCAGGTGCATTACATGACAACTGTGACGATTAATGGTGGTGGTCTTTTAATGAAGCCCATCTCATATGCAGCTGCTCTTACAGAACTGGGGTTTGCATTTGCATGTCCCTGCTCACCAGTAGATTCCATTTCATGAATCCAATTGATATTTATACCACTCTTTGTAAAATGTCGATTCAGATCTTTTGTCCCCTTTTCAACGGAGTTTTTTCTCTTTATATCATTAGATTATAGAATTGGTGTCTTGACAAAAGTCCTTGGCTAAATATAGGTTTTGTAGATGTTTTTCCTTGTCTAGGCTTTATCTGTTCATGGCCTTAATGGAGCTCGTGAGGAGAAAGAGTTGTTCATTTTAGGTTATTATTTTCTGTCCTGTATGAGAAATGCACCATGCATTTTAGCTCTAAAGAATGAAAATATCTTATTGTTTTTTCACATAACAGCTTTGTAGTTTTAGCTTTTATGTTTGGCTATAATTTGATGATTGATCTGGATTTGATTCCTGCCTATGGTGATAGGTAGATATGCTGGTGTTTCTCTCTCTCTCTCTCTCTGGCAAGTATATGTGACTTTCTGTTATCCTTGAGACTATGTTGGCATCTTTGCCTTAAATCAAATCACTATTTATGGGGTCTACTTTTGGACTTCTGTGTTAGTCAGCTTTCCATTAGTATAGCAAAATATCTAGTTTGGCTACTTATAAACTGAAGAAAGGTTTGGGTTCATAAATTAGGAAGTTCAAGGTCAACGTCAGGCAGCATTTCCACTTGGCCCTGTAGGGAAGGCAGCAACGGGCATCAATGTGGGTGGCGCATCAGAAGCACAGAGAGGACTAGGCAGATCCTGATGTCTCTCTCAGGGCCACATCCTCAATAGCATGAGCACCTCCTAGAGGCTCCAGGTCCCCAGGTCCCACAGCACCTCCTCACAGCAGCAGTTGGGGCCACAGCAGGAACACAGGGCTCTCTATGGGACACTAGCATTCTCTCTAATGCCCTTGTGTATGAGCCAATCCTTAGGCCAGCACAAGCTTGTCTTGGTCATTAAAGCTAATCGAGGTAGATATTTTAACTTGGCTGCCCCTTTGCAAGATTAATCTAAGTACTGAGCATTTTACTCTACATTTTATAATCAGTTCATACACTTCTGCAAAAAGCCAACTGAGTTTAAAATGTAACTGAATACATCCAACCATCTTGAGAAATTTTCTATTTTAATAATTTTGGGTTTTTTTCCATTTTTAAATTATTTTTAATAAGAAATAACAATGAGATAGTTTCACAACACGTTAGTGGGCCAACCACAATAACTAATACAAAGCACATTGTTGTCTCCATAGTAGTTGTTCCGGGTTATCTTTGAAGCTTACTTTGGTAAATGATACTGTGTAAAATATTTTACTTTTTTACTTTAGGGTCTTTTTAAAGGCAAAATGCCATAGGCTTTCCATAGGATGTACAATATCGTACATCCTTAGATTTCTAAATGGCTGTGTAAAAATGTGTAACTGCTTTTATCACATTCTGTAGAGATTTATTAGAATATCAATGATTGAAGGAAAATCCCAATGTCGAGCTAAGTCTAAGATGTTTGATATTTAAACAGGCAATAATGTTGAGCTCAGTTACCTTTGTTATAGAATAATCGTATCACGAAGCTTCTCTGTTGGAGGGGTGAGAATGTAAGTTAACAGACCAAAAAATTGGAGAAAAAGAAGGGCTACGAGGATAGCCATCATTTTGGCTCTAGCCCTTCAAGGTCAGTGAGGACTCAGGACATAAGAGAACCTGTGCTGTCACATCCTATAACTCAGTGGTTTCAAAAATTTTCTGCTCAAGGAGATCATGGGACCTCAGAGGAAAGGGATAAATGGATGCCTAGGGAGAGTCACCTGGGGAGAAAATGTTCTCTCAGGCTTTCACAGAGAGCAAACTGGTCAAGCAATGGCCATGACTCGTCCCAATGTCTGGCACTGACAACAGTTCCACAAAGCACTGTATATGGTTCCAAAGTCAATCCTGAGGAGATTTGACCTTGGAAAATACAAATGATGAGAGTTTTGTTAGACAGGTCTTGCTTTAACTTGCCCTTGATCACACAGCAGAAAAGCTTAATTACAAGGCATAAAGCGCAGAGCTAGATTAGTATAGTGAGCTGTAAGAGGCTTAAATCAACAGCCTTCAACATTGCCAGTTTCACCGGTATCACACTACAATTATGAAACACTGGACGATGTATACAACTACTTCCTCCTAGTTCAAAGAGAAGAAAACTTTTTCTACTTCTTTTTTTTTTTCTTTTCTTTTTTTCTAAACCAATATTGATTAGAAAATTTGTCACATCTATACCCTGTGCTCTGTATAACTTTTGTGAGGCCAACAATATGCAGTGTGTCAATTATTGTGAGTGTACTGCTAACATGTTTTGAAACTCTCAAAAAAAAAAAAAAAAAAAAAAGAACGTGTTTAGATGTTTGGAAATGTACTTGAAGTAAATACACTGCAAATGTAAAAAAATAATAATAATAAAATAAAATAAAATAAAAATAAAAATATCTTTCAGTCTGGAATGGTACTGAATGCCTGCAATTTTAGCATCTCAAGAGGCTAAAGTTGCAGAACAGCAATGTCCAGGCCTGCATAGGTAAAATAACTAAACACCCCATCTCACAAAAACTAAACATATATAAAAGAAAATCATCCTCCAGCACCATGTTAAGCGTGAAGTTCTAACCTGTCTACTCATAAATGTATTCTTAAATGCATTATGGCTTGCAGATAAAATTGTAAAGGCAACAACGTCTTTATTGTCCCTTTTTCTAAGTTTCCTTTCCATTATATAAAAATACAACTGATTTTGTCCATTGACCTTCTATCCTTCAAAATTAGTTTATTCATGCTTGTTTCAGTAGTTCTTTAATCGGTCCCTTAAGAGATTTTGTGTTGATAATTTGTCCTTGAAAAAGAGACAAGTCTGCTCGTTCTTTTCAGTTTCACGTCATTTTGTTCACCTCATTTGAATTGTATGCATTGTAATAAAATACTAAATAGAAACGTCCAATTTTAGTCTATGCTGCAGTGTTTAATATGTGGCAAATGAATAAAATGTCAGTTGTAGCACTCTGAAATATATCTTTATTGGCTTGAAATTACTCCTTTCTCTTCTAAATTGCTGAGAATTTGTGTGTTGAATTTTCCTAAATATTTCTTCCTCTATTTTTCCTTTATTCTGTGAATGTAGTGAACTAAACTGATTAATTTTCAAGTATGAAACATACCTTGCATTTTATGGAAAAACCCCACTATGGCTAATAAACATTCTATTTTGAATATGTTGGCTTATTTGATTCACTAATAGTTTTGTTAAAGATTTTCACATTTATATTTGTTAGGGCTGAGGTCAGCTAACATGCTTCAGTTCTCCTTTCCTTGTTTTGGTCAGCAGACGTGTTTGGAATGCCATCACAATGCGTTGAACATGTCACAAGCCGTGCCTCGGCATCACCACTTTGGTGACTGCCCAGTTGCTGCGGCTACTGTAAGATGCATTCACAACTTTGCAGAGTTCATTTCGAATTAACTCCACACCACCTAGTATAACATGAGCACCTTAGCACTGTGTATCCAAATGCCAACTCCTACCCACTATGTGTTACATACGTACTATGGAACCTGTCCTGTTGTAATCAGGGCTCACAGGGGACTACTTTAATACATGGCAAATAATTTATAGGATTATAACATTCCCCAGAGAATCAAGTACAGAAGAGTACAGCAGAGCTGTCCACCCATCAGAGACCCAAAGAATCCGCCCAGGGGGCCTGGATTCCATGGAAATGTCCTCCACGAATCCCTCCGGCAGTCTAGATCATGTGAACATATCTCATGCCAGTTCATATCAGGGATCTGCCCTGGGGAGGCCTGAAGCTGAGTGGTGGAGGCTGGAAAGCCTGGAGATCCCCAGCAGGCTTAGGGATCTGCACTGGAGCCAGGAAGTAATGCTCAAGGTAAGGGCTCGATCCATCCTCAGTGACAGCGAGGACCTACCTCCTCTGAGAACAAGAACAGCTGAGGACGAATCAAGTAAACCAGCACAGTGGGCTTCTGCAGAAGAACCAACAGTGTGCCACCACCTGCCCGTCCAGTTCTTTTATGCTGTTGGCAATAATTTTTCCACACCAAGAATCACGCCAGTTCATTTCAGCTGAGCGCTACAAGTTGCTCACTAGTCAATCCACTACAATGCAACCCTGCTCAACTTGATGACCAGACCCATTTCCTTAAACCATCGACTTCAGTGGCTCATCTGCTAAAGTTTAGCATGTGTTGATCTGTTCAGACTGACGCGAACATAGCAAATGCATACCTACAATTCCTAGTGCACTCATTTCCACACCAAAGGCATGAAGTCAAAGAATGCTCAAAATTCAAGGCTAAAATCACAATACTTTAACTAAGTAACCTGATTACAAGCATGTATCTAAAACCTACATTAAAATTATATTAAGAGAGCTGTCCTAATCACAATCTTTGCTCCCCACTAATTTTCAACAACAAGTCATGGCAACACTAAAATAGGGAACTCTTGCATTGCAAATACATTATTTTCTTCTGGTGAAGAAGGCCTTAGGCCATTTTCAAGATTCTCCTATTCTTCTTATGAACCGCATTCTCATTTTTCTTCCATGTAGTCCATAGCTACAGTGGAGCCTTCCCCCTGGCCAGATGCTTGAAATCATCCTGTGACCATTTTGCCCTTAATTTTGAACATAAGTCCAGCCAAAAGCTCTCAACAGTAACCATGCCACCCATCCCAACAGTAGACAGCATTGAGATTTTTCTGTCACTCAGGCAATATCTTGAACACAAGCAAAATGCAGGCCAACTAACTTCCTGCCAAAACACAACATACACCACCTGGGATCCAGAAGCCCATGCAGTCCTCTGTAGAAGGGTCTGAGTCTCATTGTAATCTGAACTATATAACTCAGTACTCTGATTTTCCAGGCTCCAATCCGTCTCCTGTAGCTCACGACATATGGGAGGCTACTTCTTTAGCCAGACTCATGGCCAAGAAATGTCATTTTCAGTACCAATTTTTATTTTTGTTATTTTTCTTGTTGTGGAGACAAAATATTCAACACCTGAAGTTAAAGGAGGAAAGGTTTATTTAACTCACAGTGGCAGATGTTCAGCCCATAGTTGGCTGGCTCGAGGGCAGCAGAGCGGGGGTGGGGGGGGTCACCGTTCATGGCAGCAGGAGGCTGCAGAAGCAGGGAGAGGGAGCAAGGCCAACCTCTTTCCATCCCTTATGTCATATCCAGTCTACTAGGAGGGTGCCAACCCAATCAGTGCACTGATCCAGCCATCACCCACCCTTAAGCCCAGCACCACAACACAAGTCAATCGCACACCCTAGATCCAGGCCCTTTTTGAAAAAGCCCACTCTTTATAACTGCATGGGGGTTTGGGGAAACAGACACAAGCATATATATATATATATATATATATATATATATATATGTGTGTGTATATATATATATATATATATGTGTGTGTGTGTATATATATATATATATATATATATATATATATATAATAACAAATGCCATAGCACAATGCCCATCTTAAACTTCCATATGTATTTTTCTTTAAAAAATGATAAAAGAAATAATGACCAGAAAGGAAGAAGTGAAATTACCATTATTCGCAGATGACATGAGACTCTATATAGGAAACTCCTAAAGCTCCACCAAGAGACATAGATTTAATAACCAAGTTCAGTAGCATGGCAGGACACAAAGTCAACACTCAAAAATCAATGGCATTTCTAGGCTAGGTGTGGTGGCACACACCTGTAACCCCAGCAATTGGGAGACAGAGTGTCTTGGTTACTCTTCACTGCTTGCTAGGACAAATATCCAACACCCAAAATGAAGGAAGGAAAGGTTTATTTAGCTCGCAGTAACTGCAGGTTTCAGTCCATACTCAGCTGGCCCAAGGCTGAGAAGAACAGTGCAGAGAGCATCCAGGTCCTGGTGGTGGGACAGCAACAAAGTGGTGACAGAGGCAGCCAACCAACCAGGGCAGCAGAGAGCAACAGAGAGAATCTGTTTCACTGTCTCTCTCATATTACATTATGGCTCTCTGCCTCAGGATAATCACCTCAGACCACACCCATAATCCTGCAGTACTAAGACACAGAATCCCAGGGGAGCATGCGTTAGTCTCAAACTCTAGAAGTTCCCAGCCCATGACTGCATGAGGCTTTGGGGGAACAGCCAGACACAAACCATAACAGAGACAGGAGGATTCGTTCAAGTTTGAGACCAGCCTGGGCTACAAAGTGAGCTTAGATTCAACCTGAACTGCATAGTGAGTCCCTATCTCAAAAGGACAAAAAATAAATAAAAATAATTTTAAAAAGATCAATAGTATTTCTCCACACAATCATGGTGTGCACTGAGAGAAATTAAGGAAGCCTGTCTTTTACAGAAAGAAAGAAAGAAAAGAAAAAAAGAAAAGAAATTCTTAGGAATTGGTTGCACAAAGGAACTAAAAGACTTATTCAGTGAAAATTATAGTATTCTGAAAAAAAAAAAAAAAAAAAGAGGTTGAAGGGGATTTCAGAAAATGGAAAGATGTTCCTTGCTCCTGGATATAAGAACCAATATTATGAAAATGGCCATACTCTCCAAAGTATTAGACATATTCAATGCAATACTGATTAAAATACCATTAATATACCTCAGAGATCTTGAAAAAAAAGAAAACATTCCTAATGTACTGGAACCAGAACAGGTCTAGGATAGAAAAGCAAGCACAGGCAACAAAAGAGAGGTATGAGGTATCATAATAGCTAAATTGAAACTATACTACAAAGTTACTGCAATAAATTTAGCATGGCACTGGCAAAAAACAAACAAACAAAAAAACTAGACCTGAGGATCAGTGGAGCAAATGAGAAGATGCGGACACAACTACAAAAGCCCTCAGCCACGTTATCTTTGACAAAGGGGCCAAATATGTTCACTGGAAGAAAGGTAGTCTCTTTAATAAGTGGTGCTGGAAAAAAATGGCTTTCCGGCGCATACCAAAGACTAAAAGTAGACCCATGCCTATCCCCATGCACTAAACTACAACCAAAGTAGACCAAGGATTTAAATATTTATTTAAATAGAAACGCTAACTTTTCTGGAGGAGAAAGTAGGTAGGAATGTTAAAGATATAGGAGCAGGCAAAGAGCTCATGAACATGAAGCAAACTCAAGGGAAATACTTCAAAGAATCAACAACTGGGGTCTCATCTCTTTAAAAAGTTTCTGTATGTCAAAAGAAATCACCAATATAGGAAAAGCAAGCAAACCAACAGAAAAACCACAGATGGGGAAAAGTTCTAGCCAACTGTCCCTCAGGCTAAAGACTTCTATCTAGAACATACAAAGCATTTAAAAAAAAAAATCAAGTCCCCAAAATTCAAAGACACCATCAAAAAACAGGCATCTGAGATAAATATACACTTCTCAGATCAAATAAATGTGTGATGGAGTCCAACATCATCGGTTACTCAAGAGATACAAATTACAAAATGAGATTGCTTTTCACTCCAGAAAGAATGGCTCACAACAAGTAGTCCACCGTTAGCAAATGCTGGAGGGCTTGTGGGGAAAAAGCAACCCTTTTCCACTGTGGGTGGGAGTGTAGCATGGTGCAACCACTATGGAAATCAGTGTGGAGCTTTCTTAAAAAAGGAAGTATTGGAGGTCCCATTCAAGGCAGCCACTTCCCTAAGTACTTTTCCAAATGAACTGAAAACATCACACCACAGTGACATACATGCACCATATTCATAGCAGTACAATTTGCCATTGATAAATCCTGGAAACAGCTCAAACGCCATTCAACTAGGGAATGGAGGAAAAGATGTGGCATTTTTACACATCAGAGTATTCCTCAGCTATGCAAAAGATAAATTCAAGGCTTTTCTAGGTAAATGCAACTAGAGGCCCTACTCGTAAGTGAAATAAATCAGAGCTGCATGTGTGAACATCATATTGTCTCTCTAGTGAAAGACCCTGAAAGAGCAAATAAAATCTGAAGGGTATGATAGATATTGTGAAAGGGAAGAATCGGTTCAAAGTGAAGGAAAAACTGGGATGAGGAAAAGGATGGTGGAGCCGAAGAGAAATAATTATGTGTAGATGCAAAATGGCTTGGATAATTGTACTGCTGGTTTCTGCTGGTCTGCAGAGGGGAGCAGTGGAGGCTTAATTTTTTCCTTGTTCATTTTAATGTCTTACAACTTTTTCTTTCTCATTCCTTTTTTTAGATCAATTTTGCATGGTTATACCTGATAGCAAATAATCTGAAGATAGCATTATACAATACAGCAACCATTTTGGTATTACTATTGTGTTTTGTTTCATGAAGTTCTGCACTGTTTCTATTTTCTTTTACTATTTTGTGTTCTCTCTGGATAATAATAATTTTTGCAAAAAGAAAAATAATATGAAATCTATTTTTCTAAAAATTAAAGACATGGCCAGCCAGATGGCTCAGCAGATTAAAGTGCCTGCTTAGGCAGACACAGGGCAAGGGCTTGGCTCCCCAGCCTGCCGGACTGGCCCTAACCCCTGGGTGCAGTGAGACAGTGATTGAGACTAGGCATGGTGGTGTGTACCTGTAATCCTAATGTTTGGCAGACTGAAAAACAGGAGGATCACTATGAGTCTAATCTATTACCCTGTAAACTATGTGCTGAATACATTTTTTAAAAAACTAAAAGCACATTTATAATTTCTCAGGCCTAATCTCAATTTGCATCATTTTTGCTCAGCCTGAGGAAGGTCTGATTCTGCTTCTTACAGTATAGGATGGCAACTCAGAGCACTCTTAGATGTTCGTGTGAGGTGCCTAGGACTTTCTTGCTCATTTCACAACTACAGAACCATTGTTGGACTCTGTCTTTTACCCACACAATTCTGGAAAACCTTAAGATTTCTTTTTAAATTTTATGTGTCTTTCCTGGCACCAATGTAGGTCAACCCTGAGGCCCAAATTCACATAACTAAGTCATAGAAAAATCCTCTCGGACGCTGTTCTGCCTCTTCAAGCAGTGGACTAAGCCCCTCTCTACTCCTGCTTCCTTTTGCTCACTTCTTAGTGTTTCCAGCTCGTTCCTGGTATATTTTATGCAGAACTTGAATTGCTGTTCATGCAGCTATGATAGAGATGACTTGGCCATAGTTAGAAGTCGACCTTCATCATCCCACTGGAAAGAGGAGGGACCTAGGGGGCTGAGTAACTCTCCTAGGGCATAAGGCACTATGTGTGTGTCCACAGATACTGAACTTCTGAATTTGGTTGGGAACGCACCTGGGCTTCTTATAAGTCCTCTGCTGCCCCAGCCATGACCCAGGTCACAGGGTGTGTTTCCATTTCTCAAAGAAGCCCCGCAGGATAGGCCATATTTGAACTCGGAGCGAGTGTGTACCACGTCCTCAGTGTGTGTACCACATCCTGAATGAGTATTCATCACAAATGTGCAAGGGATTCTGCCCAGCTGGGAGCACCAAGGGGTAAAAGGCATGGTGGACAGCTTTAGGACTACGGATTGGCACTGTGCATGATTAAACAAACATGGGAGGTGGAGACGAAGAGGGTTCTTGCATCTTTAAGTTTCTTCCCAATTTGGAGTCAGGTCAGAGAAAGTCCTTAAACTACTACGCCTAGAATTTTGAAAACACTTGGTCAATTTAGAGAAACTAGATAAACAAAGTGCCAGAAGCACACACATCCACAAACAAAGAGCTTGCCAAAGAGGATCATTTCTTTTCTAAGAATACACGAACAGCAAGCAGACCACGTGACCGATACTTCAGCATATGTGGAGGACAAGAATAAAGAGCTCACTGTCTGCACAGCTAGGAAGCTTCAAGGCTGTATTTATATAACTTTCTGCAAAAGAAAGCACTGGTAACGCCTTGGATGTTTCTGTTTCCATTTGACCACTGGCGCTGCATCAATGCACAAGCCGACGTTTCCGAAGCAAGCCTCCTCACGCAGGACATTTCACAGTGCTCTCTAGCAGATTAGGTGCCAAGAAACAAAATACCTGGGGGGGGGCACATTCAAAGCATTCTCTGTTCATGTGTCTTTGATCAACGAACATGACATTCACATCATAGAATTTGCAGGGCTGCTTAAGGAAAAGCAAGAAGAAGTATCCGGTCTACTGGGTTTGACTCCAAATAGCCAGAGGGATTTCTGCAAGAATATGACATCTTTCTAAGAACTACGGAAGCCTTCTTTCAGAGTCACAGGTAGGTGACAGGTGGCAGGTGCAGAGGTAGAGCCTGCGAAGCACCTCCACACTACCTTTATCTTTTGCTCTTTTTCTGTCCACGTTGGGGCCCAGAATCTGACCTTCCACTGCGGCGAGTCCACCAGGATGCTTAAGTACTCTGCCTGAAGCACTTTTCTTTCCTTTGACCCCCTGGGGCCAGCTAACCAATTCTTAGAGCTCCCTTTCCTTGTCTTTGAAAGGAAAGTTGAGTTCCTTCAATTTTCTGTTTTATCTTAATTTACATATTAATGTTATTTTATTATATCAACATTGGTAATTATAAGAAAACAGTTAAGGGGAAAACAGCACAAAAGTAGGTCTTACAGCACCCCAGCCAGCCCTCTGTGATGCTTCTCCAGAGGTCCCGGCCTGGGGCTGGAGCTGCGGCTCAACACTCTTCCAGATGTTGGCTCCAGTTCCAAGTGACCAAGCTCATCACTGACTCATCTGTTCTGAGAGCTCAGATCACAGACGCCCATGGCTTTTACTAAAGTGTCTCTGAGCTAAATGAGTATCAGACATTGCATGAACACATGTTAACTGCAGACCTGTTGGAGGGTAAAACTGCCATAGAATACTGCAAACAAGATTTTACCTAACGTCTTTTATAGAAGACAGAGGAGACTGGAACACATGCTCAAAACACTATGGTGCTTTTATGGGTAGGGTATCCAATATTGCATTAAATTACTCTTTCCCTGACCCCCCAGAACCAGGAATTGAACTAAGGCTTTTGAGCTTTTCAGGGAAGCACTTATTATACTGAGCTATCTCCCCAGCCCCCCATCCTTTGTTTTACTGTAAAACAGTATTTCTAATCCTGAAGTTCTCAGGGAAGTCTGGAAAATGCTCCCACTTGTTGCACCTTGGTAATAGTCCCACTTTTCTGGCTCAGAGAGACAAATTAGCATTTAGAATAGGACATAGAAGAAGAAAAGTAGACAAATGAGCAAGCTTCGTATCATGACCTCAAGAAACAGAATAATATTCACTACAATGTAATGAAGAAAATTGGTACCAGGATACACCGGAGCTGCTTAATTAAGACATATGTTGAGTTGTCATGAGATTAACAAGTTGATTTTTTATTTTAAAGAGAATAAAAACAAAAACCCCAAAAGATATAGAATTTCAAGGAAAGGTGAAGGGAAATTAATGATGGTTATTATATTGTATATTGTTATCTTCAAAGTAGTTGCTCAGATTGCAGATGTAGGCATGTAACGTTGACCAAACAATGGGAGCATTAGTTGATCTTTTCAATGAACTAATAGAAATTAGTAGTACAATTATCTTAGCTATCCTCTCTCTCTCTCTCTCTCTCTCTCTCTCTCTCTCTCTCTCTCTCTCTCTCTCTCATTCCAGTTGTTCTTTTCTTTTCCTTCAGAGCAGTTTCTTTTCCATTTATAAATCTATTGTACGCTTCCTTAGGATGCAGGACTTGAAGCTTCACTGGTGATAAAAAGTCACAGTTCATGCGAAGGTCATGGCTGAGCTTGCCCCGCTAATGCAGGATCCAGCTTAAAGGTCATGGAAGGAAGATGAAAGGGCCATTTATGCCAGTATTACAAGCAGAGGTGATACCTAGACTGTCACATGCGGGGCAATGACACTTCAACCCAGAACAGAGCTCATGCACCAGGTTACCATGGAGATGACAACTTTCATCACTTTGTGCCACTGTCCTCATCATCATCCTAGTTCAAGGTGTTGCTCTCAAGCTGATGCTGATGTTGGGGTTCTCAAGCCTGCTCTGCTGCGAGTTGCACAATACAGCACACAGTACACCCACAAAATAAAGGAAGTCACTTAATGCTGCTTGTCAGCATGTGTCCTTGGTTCAGGCGACTCATGACTGTATGTGTCACTGGTTCTGTTTACCTGGACAACCTTGATTCATACAGACTTCATGCAAGAAAGTAATTCACAGGGTGCGGATGGTCCTGAACCCACAAAAGCTACAGTGATAAAATTATTCCAGGCTTGAGGCAAATCATTGAGATGATTGCTTCTCTAAAATCAGCGAGATTGGCTTAGAAGGTATCTAAGAGCCCTTGTTTTTCTAAGCTTATTAATGACTTATGAATTAATGTTTACTCAGCAAATCCTCTTCATCTTGAGACTGAAATGAACTCTGTTGTATTCCCGAGTAAAGGACCGAAGCAAGTGCAACGGAAATGTAATTCTTCATGGCTACTCCTGGGTCAACCGCCTCATTCATCTCTTTCTTCAAAGAGACATAACCAGAACTTCTTTCCTTTCCTCTTCAATCTGAGTAGTTCACCACTTCAGCTGTGGGCTTGGAGCTCAGGAATGCAAAGCCACGGTAGGGGCAGAAGTTCAGTGGGAGGACTGGGAAAGAAGTTAGGTCCGTGGGATGGAAAACAGAATGAAACCAACAAATGAAACCAAAAAAAACAAACAAAAAAAAAAAAACAGGCTTTAAGAACTGTCTATTCCAGGTGCCATGGTGACTCAGCAAGAGACTTGGCAAGAAGTTCACTAAGCAGAAGAGGACCCCTGAAGAGTCCTAATTAGCTACGCGAGCAGCAACTATGAGGTATGTGGATGCAAGATGGAGTCGAGTGTGTTTTCCAGGAACCTTGGGGCGTATCTTCCCACTTTAAAACAGTGGTGATCCTGCAGAGCTCATCAGACGTCATAGACAACCCCTGTGTTTCATCACCTGGCCTACATCTCTCTCCAGTGCGCTCTGTAGGAACTCACCTACACCCACCAGTCGGCTCAAACTGCTGGGCACACAGAACTTCCTGCCATCTGCATTCTCAGACCTCAGGGCGCACCTGTGGTTCCTCTGCCTGCCAAGGTGCCTGTGGTGTCTTCTTCCTTGGAGCCTTCCCACCCCACCCAAGGCACTGAGAGGTGCTCTGTGGACTTGCATAGCCCCTTGAGCCCATCCCTCTCCGCGCTGAGCAGGGACTGACCGTTTCCACACCCGCCCTCCACAGGAGAAGATGCGTCTTTCACATTGTAGTCCCATCTGTAGCTTCCATGCACAATGGTTTCTATGCTAGGAATCGTCACAGTTCTACCACAGGCATTAGCCTGCTTGACAAAGAGCCCAGGAGCAGAGACTGCAGATGGTATTACCCTAATTTAAATAGAAAATATGGGAGGTGTACGGATGCTAGCTCAGATTCAGGCATGATCTCTTACGCCTCTACTGGCAAAATGTGAAAGAAATACCAGGGTGGGACAGAGAGTGGGAGAGAGACAGAGACAGAAAGACAGAGAGACAGAGACAAACAGAGCAAGAGACAGAGACAGAGACACAGAGACAGAGACACACAGAGAGAGACACTCAGAGACAGAGACACAGAGAGACAGAGAGAGACACAGAGAAACAGAGAGAGACACAGAGAGAGAGACACACAAAGACACAGAGAGAGACAGAGAGGGGGACAGAGACAGAGAGACAGAGAGACACAGAGAGAGAGACAGAGAGACAGAGTGATACAGACAGAGAAACAGAGACAGGGAGACAGAGAGAGGAAAGACAGATGCACAGAGAGAGAAAGAGAGAGAGAGAGAGGAAGATCTGTAGCTAGAAAGAAGATATTTTCTAGAGCAGACATCATTTGGACAGTATTAGGTAAAAGTTTAACTTTATCATGAACTCTGTCATAAATATAGAAGATGCATCCTCTCTAATTTAACTAGTAATCTCTGAAGTCATCCATTTTATCTTCGAGCAAGATACAGGCCTTTTAGTGAGACATTCTTGCAAGAATTTCTAAAAGCAAAAAAATCATGGTCATGTATCAGGACCTCCAATTCTTGACCATATTTTTATTCTTCATGGGTCACTCCATAAAACTCCCTAACACTCTGGCCAAGGGCCTGGGCTCAGAGGACATAATGGCCATAACCTGAGAGGAGTGATTTCTTCTTTTATTAAAGGAAGACGCGAACTCAGTAATTACTGTGTCAGTCATAAGGATAACACCGGATAACACCGTACATGGTCATTTGACTTTCTCTGAAATTAATCTTGCTAAGGGTTAATGAAGGCGCAAGCCTTCCAAAGACTGAGAGACTGGAGAGTGAAAGATCAGCGCCTGCAATGTATAAAGTTAATGTAATGTAAAGTAAGACTGCCAGGAAAAGCAGAACTGGCTGTGCTGATTGTGACAAAGGCTGAGGCCTAGAGGGAACAGAGAAGAAATGAGGAGGGGTGGAGCTTAAACCTCTAGCCCGCCTAAAGAGCTCAGCTCCCCAAGCCCTATCCACAAGAAGTGAGAGTGTTACACGGTGTGGATTACAAGGACAAAAGCGACCCTGGGGGAAATGACACCGGTTGTTATGGTTTATGTCTAGTTGTCCCCCCAAAGCCTCATGCAGTCACAGGGCAGGGGCTTCTATAGATTGAGACTTGATCCATGATCCGCTGAGATTATGTGATTTAGTACTGATCTAGAGTTTGAGACTTGATCCATGATCTCTGAGATTATGTGTTTTAAGTACCGCTGAGACTATGGGTGTGGCCCGTGGCAGATAGCCTAAGGCAGAGAGCCTGATGTAATTAAAAGAGAGACAGACAGACTGAGCGGCACTGTTGCTCTCTGCTGCCCTGTTTGGTTGGCTGTCTTTGCTACCATTTTTGTTGCTGTTCTGCCGCCATGAACTGGATGCTCTCCGCCCTGCTCCACTCAGCCTTGGGCCAGCCAAATGTGGACTGAAACCTTCACAAACTGTGAGCTAAGTAAACCTTTCCTTCCTTCATTCTGAGTGTCGGGTATTTGTCCCAGCAAAAAGTAAAAAGTAACTAAGACACCAGCTTCACTCGTAACTAAAGTAGAGGGGACACAAAGTCCTGGGGAGCTGGCTTTGACTTGTCCCTGTCATGGGGAATAAAGGAGGGACTGAAACTCTGCAGACAGGTGTCTTGTGCGTGGTACCCCAGCAGCACGGAGGAGTCTTGCGGCGGACACTGCTGACTCTTCAGAGTCGCTCCAAGGCACAAGCCAGCAGCGCAGCTGCCCTGTTAAATTCTCAGAGCTTACAAGAGTAAAAGACCTCCAGACTCTCAGAAGCCTCACTGGAGCTAAGCGACAAAATCTGGAAGAATCCATATAGAATTATTTAAAAGTTCACATCACAGAAAGGGTATTTGAAGTTGCTTCAGCCATTCTTGATCTGTGACAAAAGTTGCCATTAGCTGTCACCATTATTTTTTGTTTTCCTTAGGCCAAATTCTACAAGTTCTGAAGACCTCCAAATAGCTGTTTTTGCAATGTTTCTTTTCTTTTCTTTTTTTTTTTTTTTTTTTAAGGGTCTCACTACTGAGTCATAGTGTGATCCTCCTGTTTATACCTCCCAAGTGCTGGGATTTACAGATGCGCACCACCACGCCCAGACTCCATCACCGGCTCAGTGCACCCTAGAGTGGGCCAACGTGGCATGAGGGACCAGGAACCGAACCCTGGCCCATGCATTTCCTCTAAGCAAGTGCTAAATCCACTAAGCTATACCGCTGGCCCTTTTGCAATGTTTCTGACAGAATCTTAGGGTGCTAAACAACTGTATGCAGTGATCAATTCCATCATTTTGCCTTTGAGAAATTTCAGGTTCTCCTGCATGAACCTGACTATGGCAGATCAGTTCCACTGGGGGCGCAGGGTTCACAGCTACACAGTGGGACTCTTTTCTGTGAAGTCAGTTGGGAGGAAATGGTTTGGGTGCTCGGCACCCTTTTTCTCAAGACTGACTGAAAACTGCATCACACAGGACCACGTCATGACGCTTTCTGAACGTGCAAACACACCCCAGGGCTTTCCTTGTTGAGTCTGAATTCTCCTTCCCTCGTGCACCTTCATAGAATTGTTTCCCTCAGAGCCGGTGAAAAAATTCTTCCATAAAGCATATTTTGCTCATTATTAGGAACATTACACTTCATGCATATTGTTTCTTTCATTCAGAGAAAGTCGAGGTAAGTTTCTCAAAGTGTATTTCTAAGGAGGGGGGATGGCATTAGTGGAAAACTACCGGGAAGAATTTCACGCTCTCAAACCTGGACTGAGTGATGTGCACCTTGCACTCTTCACCATTCGTGGTGTGAGACCGTGCCTGCTGGCGTCCCACGCTGACCATTCTCACACCAGTAGGTTGGGGATCTGGGTGCGCTGCGAAAAGCCGGGTCACCTTAGGACTGACTCAGTGTTTAGGAACTCCTAGAGCCACTACACATCAGCTGGCGATGCAATTCCAGCGAGGAAAAGGACAGTCTCTGCTCAACCCCCAAGACCACAGGGACACAGGGCTCTTTCCTGCAGGTGTCCCTGGAGACTCATGTTGGCAAAGACAGTCAGCAGCTACTGGTCCCTATGGGGACAGTCCCAGCTGACCCTGTTACCAGGCTACGGCAGCCTGAAATCAATTTTACCTGCCGGTTAACTACATCAGCATAAGTCTATCTTTTTGCATTTTCCCCCGTGTGGTACTAGGGGTCGAACTCAGGACCCTGCGCTTGCCAGACAGATGCCTAAACCTCTGAGCTATCTCCCCAGCCCCATGTGGTTGAGAGTACAGCATCTCCACATTCTGTTTCCAAAGCTGGTGACATTCGAGGAAATAAATAGTTGAAGAGTATTTATCAAGGCACTATGTTTCTCCGTACCGATATAAAGTGGATGCAATAAAAAGTAAATTGTTAACCAAGCAGGTGAGTGTACTGTGCTGCGGTTATTGTAGCTCTCAGGAAAGATCAGCCCAGTGTATTCCCTTCTCTGCAGCGTTGATTTCTCTAGCCCTGAAAATAAACCGGAAGCGCTCTCGCTCTCGGTGCTCAGTTCAGAAGCCCATATACTAAAATTGAAAGCACTTTCAGTGAACCTCTAATGATTTGCCTGGGGTTTCATTCATATGTGCTTTTAAAGCCTCCTGAATAATGATTTTTTTTTAAAGAGCCCACTCACAATTAACTTCTGAACATCCAAAGATCAACCACAAATGGGGTAGCAAGAAGAGAGCAGCCTCTGGGGCCGGATGCTAGAGCAGAAGGTAACGCGCCCGCAGCCACGAGAAATTAAGTTCATTTCCACCTGCTTCTGGGCTGCTGTTAAGTGGGAGAAGAGAAAAAGTGAATGGAGTTTATGTTTGCAGAGCTACTCAGTCAAATTAGCAAACTTAGAGCACTCTCGCTTAACACTGCACTTCCGCTGCCAAGAGTTGTTGCCCTGAATCTGCAACAAGGAGAACAAAAGCTTCTGCTTTCTTTGGGATAACTGCCTCAAAGCTGTATCTGAGGTTTCTGGCGAGGGCTAGAGTCCAGAACTTCAGGAAACAGCATGCGATGTACGTTCAAGAAGCTCTGGGAACCCTATCTAGCTGCACAGTTCAGGGAACCATTCAGGTAAAACTAAAGCAACCCACTGTCCATAGAAACTGGGCGTGATCAGGCAGGGCTTTTATTTTCAGAAGGAGCATGATGTCCTTGACGGGCACACTGCAGCCAGGATGGACACTGAACTCTACCATCTGTCTGTGCGCTCTGTGGCCTTGGACCATCAGTCATCCTTCCTGCCCTCATAAGCATTGCTGTGAGGAATAATAGCACTCTCAAAGGGCTTCCTTTAGCACTGCCTGACATTGCTTCAACATGGCGGAGTGCCACTGAGTTTTTTTTTTTTTTAATAATTTATGTATTTGGTACAGGGTCCCACTAGGCACTTAGGGTGATCCTCCTGTTTTCAGCCTCCCCAGCAGTGGAATTACAGGTGTGGGCAACCATGCCCAGTGTCAGTGTCAGGCTCAGCTCACCTGTGGGTAGGGCTGATACAGCACGTGGTACTGGGGATCAAACCCTGGTCCCTGTTCTTGACTAAGCAGGTGTTTAGACTACTGAGCTATCTTGCCGGCCTTCGCCCATGAGATTCTTACCACTCCACTTAACAAGTTCCCTACATTTCTCTATAGCTACATAACTGATCATATTTTCTCTGTTACAATAAGGAATAAACCTTCTCTTCCTGGGGTCCTTCCTAGGGTTCCTCACTTCCTGGGCTCAGCCTACAAAGGCATCCATGCTATTTCACAAGACAGAAAGAAATGGTAGAAGACCAATAGATGCCCAAGCTTATTAAACTGGCTTTGGGAAAATAAAGTATGAAGGCAAGTAAGGCCGCCATGCTCAGGGGGAAAGAATCATCCTGATTATGCTCACTATGCTCACAAAGACGGTGCCCTGGAAACTCGTTTCCAAATGGGTCGTTGAAATTCAATTTTTGAATGAAGCAGACACGGGACCATGATCATCACAGGGATTCAGAACAAGTCTAAGCACGCAATTCCAAGAAAAAGAAAAGGACCCTTCTTTCTACGTGTGACATGACTGCAAAGGAGCTTAAGGCAAGAGCAAGCTGGCTTTGTTCAGAACTGGGACACGTGGCTGTTGGGCACTTTAGTCCACTGACAGAATACGAGCAGCAGGAAAGGGTTTTGTGGATGCAAAGTCAAGACATGCAAATCCCCATTTCCTGAACCCTGAGATGTGAAGGCAGAGCCCTGTAAGACAGAAGGCAGACACAGAGGCCCTGGCACCCCAGTGGAAATGCTGGAGCCATCTATGCAAAGCACAGAGTAGCATTCCACTATCCTGTGTACCTCATCATCGCGGTGTTCTCTTCAAGAGCACAGGAAAGGCCCTGCTGGAATATAATGCTTTTGTCCAGCACTGTGAGAGACAGTTGATAGTGGAGCATATTGACAGGTTCAAAGCCTTTCTCACACGAAGGCAGCTATCAATATACTATCAAAGGGCTGGCAGCATTTTGATTTTAAGAGTGAAGCAGGAGACTTGAACATGCTGTAGCTTGGAGCCAGGCCCACGCAGTCAAGGGTTCTGGACCTACACTTGCTTGTCACCGTGTGTCCCACCCAGATTATGTTTCTGTTCAACTTTTAGGTGGTTCTTTATCACTAGGTGCTACAGAATGCAGAGTAGGGAAGATTTCTCTCACTGGAAGACACCTATGGGAGAGCAGTTGAAAACACTTACCTTGTTCACATGGGCACCGTGAAAGCCTGGCACTTTGCTGCTGCCTTTTAATTTTACTTTGAAGAAGATAAATATCACGGAACACAAGTTTTATAAATAGATTACAAATATGGAGAAAGCCAAGGTTAAATCTGTTCTTGAAAATGTCAGGCAAGATTAGCCGCATGGATACTCTTACAGGAGAAACTCAAAATATAAATAAAGAGGAAAATACAAGCTAATAGGGAGTAGGGAAGACAGAGGTTTCTCAAAGGGAAAGGCCATCAAGAGATGGAGGACAGGGAGGGAGTAGAGGCACAGGGGCGGAGAGTGCTGTCAGGTGGGTGATGTACCTACTCCAACTCCGCATGAGGGGTGCAGGCACTGTATAGCACAAACCTGGACTGATAAAAATAAAACACTGGAAAAAGATTAACAAGACCCATAGGATGCACTTCAAACAATAAATGAGACCAAATCTGAAGTACACAATTTTCAAAAACTCACAAAGTAAAAAAAACAAAATTAAAAAAAATGCTGTTGATACGAATCCTCACTGTCTTTCCCAGCTGAACGGAGAACTGATAGAGGCTGACAGAGATGGATCTCAAAAACACAGGAAAGCTAATGACTTCCTAATGGGTTTCTGAGCTGAGTAGGTAGAACCGTTCATAAATGTTCAACACTATAGGAAAAGATAGATAATGAAAATTTAAAACACTAATATTCCAGGTAAGCTTGTGGGCTTTCATCTTTTAAAACTCGTTCGTAGCGATGTCTTCAGTTGGCTTTCTCGCTGTCTGCAGTGTGCTCTGAGTGTGTGTGTATTTGCATGTGCATTACTAGGGAAGCAGGATCCAAAGGGATTATGCACACTCTTCGGGGAAACCTGGAAGACTTACACACCTTCTGTTACACAGAAAACAGCACTAGCTACGGGCACTTTGCACAAGTAGTAGAGCTCCAAACAAAGAAATGTCGCAGCCAATACCAAGCCACCCAATCATGCTGAGATTACAAAAGAAGCTTCTCTCTCAGACTACACAGGGATGCGGAGATAGCTCAGTGGTCTAAGTACCTGCCTGGGCAAGTGCAAGGATCAGGGTTCGATGCCCTGTACCGCATCCCTCCTTATGAGGTCAAGCTGTATAGTGAGACCTTGTTCCAAATACACAATGTTTTTACAAATGAAACTACAGGAAATGCTCCCTAGTACAACTCTTATGTCTTTCTATGAGTTCAACTTGATCAGATAAAAGTAAATAAGCAAAGAGAATTAGAGATTTAAATATTAAAATCTAATAAAATGGTAAATTTTGATCGTTCACAGACCTATTCACCAAGTTGAAGCAACAAAGAACAGAAACATGATATTTAAGAGTGCTTATTTAGTTGGCCCATTACAAGCTACAAATATTAAAATTAATAACAATAATTAGCCAGAAAGCATAATTAAAACAATGAAAACCCTACCCTATCCATACCATCAGAAAACAATACATAAAATACTTAGAAATTAACAAAAAATGTGCAAGGCCTCTATAAACAAAGCTACAGAATCCCATGTGGATAGAGGAAAAACCTTACCCAACGTGATGTCGCCTGTGTGATAGGGTATTCCTGGGTGCGACGCCTTAGTGTGGTAGCGACAGTAAACGAGCTTAGAGCTAAGAAGCTGAGTGCTCTGTGCGGCTCGAGTAACAAAAGGAAGGTGGGAAGAAGGCCAGGCCAGGACTGTGGCAGCACTACGGACAGTGCCTGCCTAGAAGTAAACGGTCCAGGGCATGGTGCCCTCTGTCTGCTGATGTCACGTGTGTGCTGTGCACTGGCTGATACCTGTAGCCACCCTCGCATGTTGTAGGGACCATGCAGAAAGACCAAGCGGCTCTTGCATGAACACATCACACAGTGATAGCTTTACAGAGAGAGGTTTATTATTTACCTTCATATTTTGTTTATTTATTTATTTAGAATTTTTAGGGAAAGGTCTACAGGTGTTCAGGGTCTTAGTACTAGATCAAACTTGTAGTGATCCCCCTGTTTACAACCTCCCAAGGGTTAGGATTACAGGAGCGCACCACCGTGCCCAGTCTCGATTGCTCTCTCAGCGCATCCCCGGGGCGGGGCTAGCATGGCGGGATGGCAAGTCAAACTCCCGGCCCCCGCATCTGCTTGCAGGTGCTTTAATCCACTAAGCTATCTAGCTAGCCCATAGTTTCATATTTTAAATTTTTATATTCTAGACAAACTGAACCCCAGAGCTTTATCCTTTATCTTATGTTTTAAATATTGCTATTACAAATTATGAAGAATTAAAAAATAAAAGAAGTGCTGAACTGGATCTAGCCTCAGAAGGAGCACAAGCCTGTGCTCAGCCTACATAATCTTAACTGTTCCTTATGTACCATCAGAAATCAACAGGAACAAAGGAAAAAATCAACAATGGAAATATGTTTTTAAAATAAAGAATAAAATATTATAAATGTTAAATGAATACTGGAAAATGTTTGTGAATTTAGTCATTGTGCTGTATAAGAAATAGACTTGAACCCTTTAATGCAGGCCCACTGAGAAGTACCAAGGCCGTGAACTGGGAAGCATTACGCTTCAAATGACATCTGAATATTGAATGAGTGCATAAAGAAGAGGCACCACTCAAAGAGACTCAGCCAGCTACTTCTTGAAAGAGATGACATAAAAACATCTTTGAGTGACATTTCTCCCTTGTGTGCTAGAACAATGCTACTCATTTTAAACCACTTTAAGAACTGAAAAAAAAATTAGAAGTCAGAACCGAACAAAATAAACAATGCCAACGCATCCTGGCACGCCTTATAGATGCATGTATAAAAGGGACATCAGCAAGGATGACGAGGATGCTCAGCCTCCTCTCTGGAAAGATGGAGACCAGATCTGGTGTCCTGTATGCTCGCTGTAGGTAGACACTGCCATAAACACAGAGATGTTCTGCATGCTTCCATCTTATAAAACAGCATCCTTCCATAAACCCAGAATTCAGTGCTTGGGCTTTTAGGTTCAACTCCAGGTTCTGAAGCCTGCCTCTGCTGGAATGCATAGATCTATGTTTTCTCATTATTGCTCAGTATTGAGCTAATTATTTATTTTTCTACTGATGGGCACTTGCTAGCCATCAACTGTCTATGACCACCAGTGGTGCTGCTGGGATATTCTCTGAGTTGTCTCCTCGGGGAGATGCGGTATGTTCTTCTTCCAGGTATCTAGCCAGCGTCATTTTTGTTGGAGAAGGGAGCATAATATGTGTTTCGAAAGCAAATGTTCCAGTTTTCATTCCCAAGGGCAGGATGCCTTCCTAAGTTTTCACGTGCAAGCCCACTGCGGGTGTGTGAGACTTTAATTCAGATCTCTTTGGTTACTAGAAAACTTTGGCCTCTCTTTCCCTGTTTAGTTGCCAGTTAGATGTGTTCACTAAAAATACATCCCATAGGCTGGGGAGACAGCTCAACAGTCTAAGTGCCTGCTGGGCAACCTCAAGGACCCAGGCTTGATTCGTGGTACCACATACTGTGTCAGCCCTGGAACCCTGGGCATGCTGTGCTGGTCACTGAGCCCTGGCATGGTGGTGCATGCCTATAATGCCAGTGCTGGGGAGGCTGAGACAAAGGGATCGCTATGAGTCCAAGTTGAATGGTGAGACCCTGTGCCAAATAGATAAAAGATTGAAAAAATCCATCCTATATGTATGCTGTCCATATATATTCATTTCTTAATTTATAGGCAGAACTTTTATCAGCATTGTTTCTTATAAATCATCTCTCCTGATTCTGCCTATTTCTCTACTTTTATAATAGATACTAGGAAAAGGGGATGAAGTTGTTCACAAGGAAGGAATTTCTGAGTTGAGGAGGACAGGAGAGGCAGTGAGGAAAAGAGTGAAGTCTGTGTATGTAAGCAGGATGGGCTGTACAACTGCGCTGTGGATTTCTGCTGGACTTCTGAAAGGAACAGGTAACCTTAACTTTACCTTGTCTCCTTTTACATTTGGTAGTCCTCTTCTTTCTCTTCATTTCTTATATATTTCTTTCTTTCTGCTTCCAATTTTGCAAGCATATGTCCAGTAATGTCAACAACTAGTTGGAAGACAGCACTATGCATTACAACAAATACTATGATAGTCATATTATTTTGTTCAGTGAAATTCTGTACCACTTGTAACTTTTCTGTTTTAATAGCACTTTGTGTTCTCTTTAAAAAAAAAAAATTGGCATCCTTGCCTAATTGAAAATCTCAACTTTAATGGACTGAAATTATCTGTCTTTTCTTTCTAGTGATTGTCTTTGGGGCTTAAAGCTATCACAAACATATGACATCATTAAAATAGATTTAGAAGCTTTAGGTATGCTATGTTAACAACCCCCCACACGGCAGGAATTACCACAGGCAAGAAGAGAGCTTTACGCTGCAGAGGCGAGCTTCCAATCCAATCAGTGAGAGAGGGAGGGAAAGAGAGAGAGAGAGGGAGAGAGGGAGGGAAAGAGAGAGAGAGAGGGAGAGAGGGAGAGAAAAAGAGAGGGAGAGATGAAGAGAGGGAGAGAGACAGACAGACAGACAGACAGACAGACAGACAGACAGAGAGAGCATCAGGGATCTCTCTATCAGACGAATCCCAGGTACAATCTATTAGGGTAGAGGCTGAATCAAAGAAGCAGGATGTTAAAAGTTTTTCATTATTTCCATGAAACAGTTCCTGGTAGTTAACAACTTCTCTATGAATATTCATCAAACGACAAATGAATTGCTACGCCTCAAGAAGATGTATGTATGCAAAAGCTTTTGCAAAAGACCGTTCACTACAGGATTATTTATAGTACCGAACTACTGGAAGTTACCTACCTACACAGCTGAGGGACCGAGGTTTAATAGTAAATCATATTCTTCTGCGGGTGTGCTGGCCACTAATAGCTATAAATCATGGTTCAGCACATGAAATGTGGCCACTGTGGTTGAATGCTGACTTTTATCACCTTCTCCTGTTACAGGTTGTGTCTAGATCGTCCCCTAAAGCTTCATGCAGCCCTGAGGTGGGCTTCGAGAGTTTGGGATTGATTTCAATGAAACCACTACAAACTGTGAGCTAAGTAAGCCTTTCCTTCCTTAATTGTGGGTGTTGGTATTTTCTCTCAGCAGTGAGAGAAGAACAAACAAGACATTCCCTTATATTTAATTTTTGAATAGCTGTCATGTTAAATAGTTCACTTCTAACTCATGAGATCAATGCAGTCCAAAGTATTGCTTTTATCATTTTTGTTGCTAATTTTATTATACAAGAACCATGTCTGTGTATTTGGGTGTGTGTGAGATTGTACAAGTACAGCAGTGGTTCTCAAGCTGTGGGTCGTGACCACGACGGGGGTCAAGTGAATGCATAATGTATATCAGGTATTTACATTCCGAATCATAACCGTAGCAAAATTCCATTTTTGAAGTAGCCACTAAAATTATTTTTTGGTTTGGGGTCACCACAACATGAGGAACGGTATTGTGGGGTCACGGCATTAGAAAGGTTGGGACCAGGGTTCAAACTCACAAGCTTGCACTTGCCAGGCAGGCACTTGTGCTTCAGTTCACTCATCCATCTGTTCATCCACTCACTCATTCATTCATTCATTCATCCATCCATCCATCCATCCATCCATCCATACATCCATTCATCTGACAGGCATTTATGAAACACCTACCACACCTGTGAATGGGGGCTCCCAAATACTTATTCTAGCACACATAATAAATGCTTGACTTGCTTGTATTTTGCAGTAAGAAAGCATTATTGGCCAATGATTTTAAACCTTTGCTTCATACTGGTAAAACTATCTCCCCGAGTCCCCTGATTCTCTTGAGTTGAACTAGAATTTAAAATGAAGACCCTACAATCAAAACACGTGAATACAGGATAAATCTGTACCTAAATTTTACTTTTGAGATAAAAATTGTACCTGAAGTTTTAGGAATGAAACTTTTCTAAAATAAATTACATGCTAATAAATTATCTAATGCTCCCATTTAAAAACCATCTTTTAAATTGGCTTACAGTATATTTCGACATAAATGGCTTTTTACTTTTTATAACAAGATAAAGTTATATTTAAGTGAATATCCATAACATATAAATAAGGGTCAAGTACAAGTTTTCTACGGAAATTTAACCAACTGAAGCTATGTAATGGGTCAAATTTTACCAGTGTGATAGCAAAGGTTTAAAATCATTGGCCAATAATGCTTTCTTACTGCAAAATACAAGCAAGTCAAGCATTTATTATGTGTGCTAGAATAAGTATTTGGGAGCCCCCATTCACAGGTGTGGTAGGTGTTTCATAAATGCCTGTCAGATGAATGGATGGATGGATGGATGGATGAATGGATGAATGAGTGAGTGGATGAACAGATGGATGAGTGAATGAATGAATAGCTGTAACTTTGTGCAAGTACATCTACCTTTTGTTGATGATACTTAAAAACATATCATTGAGGGTCGGCGTGTAGCTCTGTGCCACTGCGTTTGCCTAGTATGTGAGGATTTGGATGTGATCCCCAGCACTGCCAAAGACAGACGAAGGAGCAATCATGCTTTTCTCTCGAGCTTCTTCTACTCTCCAACCTGTGTGAGCAGACCAACGAGGCGCAAAGGTCTGTGCAGGACACATACAGGAGACCATGTGCGCCATAAATATTCCTAACAAGTTTTAGTGCCTAAAAAAAGCCTGCCAAGCATGTAAGGTAGAGAAGAACCGATTTTTTTCTCCCCTTTCTTAAAATGATAATTGGATGACGTGACTCCCTTAGAAAGACAGAAAAGCCTAAGATTTGCAGCACCTAAGTCCTGCTCCTTCGAACTGACAGGGACAAAGATGTTGGAAGAGTCAGCTGAGCAGTGGAAGCTGCTTCTCATGCACAGAAGATCGAGCAGCCCAGACCCTCATCTTCAGATAGGTGGTTTTCAAACAACAATATAATTAGTGTCCACTAAGGAGAGGGGTTTGGTTTTCTCTGTCTTAACAAGTCAGCTCACTGGAGAAGTTCATACCCGCACGTCAGTTGGCGGCATGAAAGAGGCTCTTCTAAGTCTAATAAAAGGCTCCATTCATTAAAAATAACTGTGACAAGTTCATTATTCCCCTCAATCACCAGTGTTACTACAAGGTGCCCCCCAATACTACAGGGTTCTCATCAAGCCACCAGTTATAACTTTATTAAATGATACAATCATGGAAGCCCTTGTTATGGACTCTAGGTCTTCAGATGGACTCAGAGCAGACACTGTCACGGGATCCAGGTCTTCACTTGACTACTTTGATCGGTAGTGTATGGACAGTTTTCCTGCACTCTCTTTGTATATGGCTCTTGGGGTGACTATTCTAATCTTATAAAATATGTGACTTAAATTATATTATGCCCTTGCAAAATGCCAAGCCATGACATACATATACATAAATCATCAAAGATATCAGGCATAATTTTAGGAAAGACGTACTCTTTCAGTGACCTTTACAGATGCCTCTGTGCCTTAATTAAATTCTGAGCACCCAGTGGGACAAACAGACACACACCGATGGAAATGCCTATGGCCTCAACACGCCTTGAACAACCTGTAAAACTGCAGTGTACCCATGTTGGTGAGACTGACTTGGCATCTCCTCTAATCCTAGTACTGGTCACTCTGAGCGACCACAGAACCCAGGAGTCCAGAAGATCTAGCATACAGTATGCTTCCTTAAAGACCTGCCTTTGCTTTGTGGGTCTTCAGGTGGAAGCTGAAGTCTCTGGAGAGACAGAGAGAGAGACAGAGAGAGAGAGGAGAGAGAGAAAAGAGAGAGAGAGAGAGAGACAGAGAGAGAGACAGAGAGAGAGAGAGACAGAGAGAGAGACAGAGAGAGAGAGACAGAGAGAGAGAGAGAGAGAGAGAGAGAGAGAGAGAGAGAGAGAGAGAGAGAGAGAGAGAGAGAGAGAGAGAGAGAGAGAGAGAGAGAGAGAGAGAGAGAGAGAGAGAGAGAGAGAAGAGAGTAGAATGCTAAGTAAGGTCCTGGACCCTAATGCTGCCTGGAAATGAAAATGGCTGAATCTGTTTGCAGGTATTGAAATAGAAAAATAGCAAGCATGGTCAGGAAGTTTGACAGAGGTGTATGTGTGAAAACCATGCGGGGCCTGGACTCTCCCATCAGCTTCCAGTAGTTCCCTTTCTTCGTTGCCTCATCCAGCAAACACCCTCAGAACCACTGTGACACCAAGAGGCTGTGCAGGGCAGCCTGATGCTTCAAGACCAGGGCAGAAGTCGGAATCCCTTGCAGACAGTGTAGAGTGGGACTCTCTCTGCCTGGGCAGACAACAAGCAAGGAAGAGGCGCCTCGCTGACTTATGAGGACTTAGCTACTCTACGGTGAATGTTTAAAGACTCTGCAGGCGGGAAGAAGAGAGGATGGATGGCAGAAAGGCCACCGTGTGCCATTAGATCATGGAGGCCATAGGAGCAGAGCGTGTTTAAGGATGTGGGTGTGGCACAGTAAGATTAGAAGCGTGGGGAAGGATAAGTGGCACCCGGGCTGGTAAGGGCACTAGCTGCTGCCTCCGTAGCCGATCTGGGACCACTGTGTCCATCATGGCTGTCGGTGGGACTGCAGTTTGAGACGCCTGGACAAGTGAATAAACTGCGAGGCGTCCAGTCTCCCAAGGGGCCTAGCCCATCGAGGAGCTCTTAGCCTGGCGGCTTCTGGGAAGGGGGCACAGCGGGAAGCAGTGAGTCCTGGAGCAGGACCTTGGAGACTCTCTCCTGTCATGGCTCCATCTTCTTGTGCTCCTGCCCTGCACGCTGCTTCTAACATGTCTTACACTGAGCCATTCTCCTCTGCCTGGGCTTCCTGCTGTGACACTTCCGCCTTGCATGGAGGAAGCCAACCTTGGATGGAAATCTCTGAGTTTATGCATATGGCAAAACAAATGCTTTCTCCCTCAGGCGGTGTGCATCAGATACTCCGTGGCAGTAACAGGAGCACTGAGGCACACAGTCTCCCAGGCATGCTGCTCGGGGCCCACGGAGTTTGCAGGCCCAAGAGAGCAGCGATGGGAGGGGAACAGCCCTGCACAAAAGCGCAGAGACCAGGGTCCAAGGAGACCCCGGCGAGGCGATAAGCAGGCCTCCTGTGAGGCCGTGGCCACAGGCTTAGAGACACCAAAGCTGGCAGAGGATATGTGCAGACGTAATACTTCGCCAAGTGAGTCGCATAAATGTGTCCTGTGCTTCAGTGTTGCAAAGGTGGGTCAGACTCACTGCTTTTGAAGTTTTCCTGCAGAAGGGATGGCCAAATAGTTAGGGCCAGCCAAAGAGCTCAGCAGATTAAAGTGCCTGCAAGCAGGCTCAGGGGCCAGGGGCTTGATCCCCGGGCCTGCCTTACCAGTCCAGTCCTCAGTCGTGGGACAACAGCAGTTGAGAGTGGCTGTGGTGGTGCACGCCTACAATCTCAGCTCTTGGGAGGCTGTAAACAGGCAGACCACTGTGAGTCTGATCTAGTAGATCCCAACCCCCCCAAAAAGAGCAATTTTCCTACAGAAAACACATCACATGTTTCACAGCTCTGCTCACCCTGGTCTCCCATGGCTGAGTTAATAATTCTCCTGGGCAAAGCAGTTTTTGGGCCCAGTCCGATACTAATGTCTAATAAGTAAGATGTACAAATGATTTTATAACAAGTTGAGACAATATTTTTGTACTCAAAAAATCGTGTCATGGTCAAGCTCACAAAAACAAGAATGTTTGGATTGTAATTTGAATAACTAGAAAGTTCTGAGTTCCTACCTAAGGAAGCAGTGATTGTGGCTAAAGAGCAGATAGGCAGACTCTTTAATTAATTTTCACTCCCTAGATCAGTGCATAGTTTCAAAGTCATGAGTAGTATCTTTTGATTCACGACTAAACTTAGGGCATATAGTTTGATTCACCAGTTTGGTTATAATACAGTACCTAGAACTAATGTTGATTCTTTGTTAAATAATTTTTAGACTACAATGCCTAACAAATTTTTTTAAAACTATGTTATTATATAAATGTCACAGAAGGAAATTTTCATGTTTTAAATTTTTTATGTTGGGCTGGAGAGATAGCCCAGCAGCAATAAGTGCCTGCCTGGCAAACACAAGGTACTGAGTTCAATCCTGGGTACTGCAAAAAATAAAAATAAATGAATGAATTTCTTAGGTTTTAGCATATATTAGTAATGAATGCATCCTTCATATACTCGCAGCCTCTGCTATAATCCTATTGGCTGTGACCCCTCCACTCTTGGCTGCCTGCCCAGGGTTAAGAGTGTTGTAGCTACAGCCACTGTGAGGATTTGATTTGCATTTTCCATTGCAGAATTCTGGACAATCAAAATAGGATTTTAGGATTCTGTTTGCAAAATTTCCCAGAGCCCCAGGAGCACAAAGTAGTAATAGCCAGAATCCCAGTGCGGAAGCTGCAGGGAACAGAAAAGATGAAGATGACCCAGGCGGACCTAGTTGACGCAAGGGCTGACTCCATGTCTGGGTCCAACAGGGGCGCTGTGGATGTCACCTGGACAGAGGCACTATTGTGCATGACTGTCCTAATTCACTTTCAGGTGCCATAATACCAGAACATGAGATGCTGAGCCATTTATAAGGAAGAGACGCTTACATGGCTGGCAGTTCCAGAAGCCGCAGGGGGCAGAAGCCTCGCACGGACATCTGCTTAGCATCTGACAGTGCTTTCCTGTGGCAACACTGCCCGGAGGAATCTCAAGTGAGTGAGCCAGAGAAGACTGAGGGAGAACTCCCTCTGATGACAAAGTCACCCCGAGATAAGCTGTTGACTTTTAAACCAGGAAACCATAAATCTATGAACTCACAAATCAATCAGAATGGGTTCATCCTTCCAATGACCTCATCAGAAGTCCTAGCTCCAGTTCCATTAATTTATGCATGTAAGGTTTAAGTTCCCATCTGAGACTCAGAGGAGAGGCTCAAACCATGACAATGACCGATGGCTTCACTGGCTCTTGTACATACTGCCTGACCACCAGCTAGATGACTGCAGCCCCGTACAAGGAGGACATTGGAGGACAAAGCACCTAGGCTACTTTAGAGAGCCTCTAAAGTGAGACATGGCTGTTTCCACCTCAAAACTGGAGTGTCCAGCTCAACCCAAAGGGTCATAATTATATCCACAGAACACTTTAGATTTCAGAGCTGGTGGAGCAAAGATGAAAGCAATGAATAAGACTTTGCCCCAAAATGGATTTGTCATTACAGAAAAGAAGGAAACTGAAGAAATCCGTAGATCCGAGAAAACCAGATTTGGCACTGCGCGCTTCTGTTGTCAGATATGCAGTACGCGCTGCCATGAGGTTCCTGGACCTCAAGCTTGGACTTGTCACTCGTGACAACCTCCCTGTTCAGTCGGCTAAAGGTCTGGCCAAGGCATGAATGGAAAAAGCAGCAGGAGACACTTGTGAGAAGAAGCCTAGAGCAGGAACACATGGTTCTGTGGACTCCCCCTGCTATCTGCCACGAGCCACGCAATGATCCACATGGAAATCCTGCCTTAGCCAGGGACCTGGAAGAAAGAGGCTAGAGAGAGAACCACAGCCAATTATGCTCTTCGGAAAGGTCCGAAGAGCAAGCAATGTCTTCCTGCTGCGTGTTCGTTTCACGATCACTTGTTACAGCAGCGTAGCATTGCCTCTCCTGGTCCATGGATCACCTATAACCTTGAAAGAAATAGACAGAGCCCAACAAGATGGAGCCATGGCTGTCACGTGATACCAGCGACTTCACCAAGACCTTCCTGGTTCTTTTCCCTTGCAGTACCATTACCCTCACCTACATATTCTCCACCTCTGAAGTTTCTGCTGCCCAACGCCCATGCAGGAAGTATTCCTCAACCCCAGATCCTACAGCCAGTGCCTGCGCTCGCCCCCCAGCTCTTGTCCTGGGGCAAGAAACAAAGGCAGACAAGTAAATATTATGGTTGCAGGCTTATTTTTCATTCCACAGGTTCATTTATATGCAAATCACAGATGGCTCTGCCTTTCTAGGCAAGCTGCCAAGGAGAGTTCTTCAGGGCCCGCGGTGCAGCCTCACTGTCGTGAGCTGACAGCACTTCAGTACATTCTGGTGCCTAGAGTGCATGAGGCTGAAGAAAAATGTTCAGGTTACTGGAAAAAGCGGAGTTCCTCGTAGCGTACTCTCGAAGGCCAGAATAACTGGTGCAAAATGGAAGAAGAGGTTGTTTATGTGGACACAGAGATACAACACAGGAGGCCATGGACTCATGATTAGACACCGCGGCAGCTGTCCTAAAAGAAACCCGTGGCAAATCTGCATCCACGCAGGTTATGTAGTTGTGGCATTTCACTTCCTCATACAGGCCTTAAGTACCAAATTTCAAGTGATGACGCATGTTTGCATAATGTACCATGCATATAGTTTATGAGATACAGAGATGTTCACCAAGGAGAGCCATTCTGACCACTCTGTGTAGATAGTTCTAATACTTTTCTTTTATAGCAAGGACAAAAATCAATGTCAGAATAAATCACTCATTGGTACAGGGGTGACTTAACGTTTGAGGCTTCCAGACAAAGCTGTCTTCTACGGCTAGCTCCGCACCATTTTGTGGCGATATATAGGCTTAATTTGACCCCTTAAGAAAAGGAAGCTCTCAGAGGTGCCGATTCCCACTGGCCATTTCAACCTAGCGATGAAATCATTGGTGAGGACGGCATTCCGGCAGTGCCTGATTCCAGGGGGTGAGGGGGGGCTTTAAGAAACTTCCTTTTTGTAGAATTTACAAAGTCGGCTCCACATGGGGCATGCCACTCCCATAAATGCTGCAACTTCAGAGTGCAAGGAACAGAGTCGCCTTGCCCATGGGCTTCACTGGCGGGAAGTGACCAGCTGCAGAGCGAAGCTGCGGGGGTAGGCGGAGGGTGTGAGGCTGCAGGCTGCAAGCTGCTGAGGGTGGAACTGCATTTAAAAAAAGAAAGGAGAGCAAAAAGCAATCAGAATAAGCTGCTGGGGGCTGGCCCAGAGGAGCCAGCTGCCGGGCTTAACCGGGTTAACCACAAGGGGCTCAGGTGAGTACCACTGCTCCAGTCCAGCGCCCACGGGGCAAGCTATCCCTTAAAGCAGGATGGGTGGGTAATCTCAAGGCGCTTAAGCCAGGGGCAGCTTGCTAGCCCTGGTCTCCTGAGGCCAGCCCACTTGGCTGTGTGCTTCTCCACCCAGAAGAGACAGGGATGCAAGAACCAGGCCAGGAACTGCCCTGCAAACTTCCCAGGCCTCCTGGAACACACTATATCTCTACCGCATCCCTGTCTCTAATCCTTGCTGGACTAGAGGCACAGGCAAAGTGCACTTCTATGACTCTCTGCATACTATCTCTCTGGTCCCCTGGATTGCGAGATTTTTGGAGATAGGGAGTATTTCTTAACTCAAGTCTACTAAAAGCCCAGGTACCTTAGCACTGGACAAGAGAATGAACAAAGCACGGAAGTCTGAGGTGCCTGATGTGGATCCTGCAGTTACCAAATCTGGGTGTGTTTGGTGTCAAACTTCCATGTGGGATCACTTGTCACCGTGGAGTGACATGGCTACCATGTGGGCTGTGCAGAAATGCGGTCCTGTGAAGACGAAGCCCCCTCTGACAGCCCATGCAGCTTGAAGGTTTCATGAAAAGACACGAACTGGACAAAAGACGTAATGCAGAGATCAGAAATCCTTCGCCTCCAACACCATCCGCGGTCAGAAGACGGAAGATGGGGATCTACTTAGGTCGTGGGGTTCAGTTTCCCCAAGGAGGTGACACCTGAGGGAGAAGGAGGCAGGAGCCCCTCCAGGGGCACAGGGCAAGTGCGTGTTCTGAATGGGGGAAAGCCGGCAGTGGAAGGACAGGCCAGCTGTGGCAAGGGACAGACAGTGGGGGGCTCTGCAGAGCAGCTTCGAGCTTGACTCAGTGTGTTAGGCTCCTCACCACATGACACGATCCAGTTGGGTTCTGTGCCTAAGTAGGGAAGAAGCTGGGATCATGGGATGTGGAGCTTCACGGTCTATGCTACCGTGGTCCGGATGTGGGGCTGATCCGATGGCTGGGAGGAGAATCAGTGAGCACACTGAGAATATCTCTGGTATATGGAGAAAGTCGAGTCCCTGGGCCTGGGCGCAAGTGCCAACTCTGACACCCACGCACACACGGAGCTTCTGAGAAAGACTTCGACTTCCACACAGTAATTTGGAGGCAGGGAGTTCATTATTAGATTTATTGAAAGCAAGCATGACGGACAAGTTGGAGGGGACTGTCAGCTCCGCACAGTAAGTCACGAAGAAATGTTCCCAGCAATCAAGATGCCCGTCATTGTTGATGTGTGCCTTCATGCATTAATAACTCTACTCTGGGAAGGGCACCGGGAAACAAAAGACTGTGAGCAGGGGCAGGTGAACTACATTTCTGTGGAACCACTGGGGTCAATACTAGAAAATGCAGCCTCGTTCGTATGCCCTGGGAGGAAGGCGTTTCCTTCCTGAAGGAAGGAATAAAGGGGCGTTACGCTCACAGAGATGGACGGCAGGGGTAGGGGCGGAGCCCCGCTCTCAGCGGATGATTTCCTAGACAGACAAAGTGAACTGCTCTCAAAGCTCCTGGAGTGTGACAATTTGGAAAGAGACGATTCCCTCAGCCATCAGCAATGACCTCCTCTCCAGAGATCCACGCTGTGCGCCTTACTCAGAACAGCTGCAGAGGCTGATAACCCAGCCTATCTCTGACCCCCCCTATCACCCGGGCCAAGATACTCATGAGCTGGAGATTACGGTCAAAATGAAATTGTGAAGAAGAACGAACGCGCAGAAGTGCTGCTCATCAGCTGGCGGGAGACCCACTAATGGAAGGATTACTGTGCCCTCGTGAAAATGACCTTGACAGAAGTGAATGCCCTTCTAAGCAACAGGCCAAGCTCTCCTGATGCACACATGCAGATACATCTAAAATAAACATTGTAGGATGTTACAGTATAGGTTCCCTGATGTCCTGAGTCCTCACTGACCTTGAAGGGCTAGGGCCAAAACACGGGCTATCCTTGTAGCCCTTCTTTTTCTATAAATTTTTGGTTTGCTAACTTAAGTTGTTAACCTTCCAGAGGAGAAGTTTAATGACATTATTCCCTATCATATAGACACATAAGCTTCACATCACTATCTTTCAGAATAGCAAATGCCTTAGACATAGCATGGAAGGTGTATTTTCCATCAATCATTGATATTCTAAATTTTAAATCCCTAAAGAATGTGAAAAAATCATGCATTTTTACACAGAAATTTAGAGATTTAGCTATATAGACCTCATCAGATACAAAAGTTATAAATATATATATATATATATATATATATATATATATATATATATATATGTCCTGCTTTACCTTGGTCTTAACCATGCAGCAAAAAAGTCTAACCATGAGGTATAAAAAGTAAAGCCCTATTAACATCTTGAGCGGTAAAAGGCTCAAGCCAACAGCTTCCGACATGGCCAGTTCTGCTGATAACCCACTGCTATTATGAGCGATTAGACTATATATACAGCTACTTCCTCCTAGTTTAATGAGAAGAAAGATTTGTGCTAGTAATTTTTATGCAAGATATCATGTCAGCATCTTTTACCCTGAAAAATACTACAAAAACAACTATAGGCAATGTATTAATGTAACTATCCTACTAATCTGTTCTGAAACTGTCTCATTGCCATTTCCTTCTCATTAAAAC
This sequence comes from Myocastor coypus, assembly GCA_004027025.1. Lineage (NCBI taxonomy): Eukaryota > Metazoa > Chordata > Mammalia > Rodentia > Myocastoridae > Myocastor > Myocastor coypus. The sequence continues at coordinate 123,518 of PVJA010000155.1, forward strand.
CAATTTAAAAAGTAAAAGAAATACTGTAGGAGCACAGCCTTTCTTCCACTGCTGTGTCTTCTGGGCTCGGCTGCACGGACCTGCACGCAAAAGGGCCCCTCTCCTGGGCCTGGGGGCACGCGGATTCCCTCACCATGAAACTTGACTGGTGCAGCTCTTGATGTTTAAGGAGTCAGTACAGCATACACGCAGCAGGGGGAGTAGGCTCTCCAGCAGATGCCTCTTGTCCCAGGAGAGCTCGGGTGGCCTCCCCTACTGCCTCAGTCTTGGGAGACTCCCACAGTCAGAGGGCCCTTCAGAGCCACACCCAGATCCCAGACCACAAAATCCAGTGAGATCACACACGTAATTACGAATCATTCAGTTTTGGGGGGGGGGTGTTATTAAGCAATAATAGATAACAAATCCACGCCATTTCCAAAGAAAATTGAACAGGTAGGCCATTTTTTGCTCAGATATGGGGAAACTTCAAGACAAAAGGAACAGGGGTAAGAGTGTCAAGAGGTTACGTGAGATGAAAGCCAGTTGCCCCCACCTCTGGTCCTAGGCTGGAGGCAAGGGAAGGAGGACGGAATAGTGGGCTCCAGGGATCACCGGAGGACTCCAGATACAGCTCTCCACTGGGAGCTGGGGCCGCACAATAGCAAGAGCGCAAAGCCTTGCTCTGCTTTCTCTCCTATGCTTCCCAATCTCCCAGCTGGGCTTGGGGACCCAAATCCAGCTGGAAGATAGCAGGCTCCAGAGCCTGCAAGCACAGGTCAGAGAGACACGGGCCTGGCTCCAGTATGAAGCCATCAGACTCTCCCAAAGACCTGAATTCTCTCCACAGGAATCTGTCGCAGCTTGGAGCACCCAGGTCGACCTGGCTTATGAGTTTTTATGCAAGATATCATTGCTTACCTGTGTGACCTCTCCTTTTCAGGTCTCCATGCAGACTTCTGCTAAAGGATTCCTTTTTGTCTTTTCTCATCTGTATGCCTCCTGGCAGGGCAGTAATGTCACAGGTGATGATGGAGATTGTCTAGGGCCTGGATGGTGGGCAGAGACAGACCCATCCCAGGGAGGTACCCCAGGTCCTGGAGTACCCAGGCACTGCCTTATCTGACCAGAGGCCACTAGATATGGGATTAAAATAAGGAACTGTCTAATTCATCCTGTGTATATAAGTGCATGGTTTTGCCCCTACCATGTTTCCTAACTTTTCTGCTTGCTGCCTCTTCGTTGTTTAAACTTTAAATTCTTGATTTCCATTCAGCTGTGTTATGCCTTTCCATTTTTATTTCTTCTTTTGTGTTCTTACACTAGGGAGCCTATACGATATTTACACATGTAGGTCTGATTTACTTCACTTATGAGTATATCTTCAAGATATATCCATGTATATACAAAGTCTTTTACTTTATCATCCTTTATAGCTGAGTAATATCCCATTGTATACAGTTTCAAGGTTAATCCTGAGGGGATTTGACTGACTTTGTCAGATACAAAAGTTACATGTTTTGTTAGGCAGGTCTTGCCTTAACTTGGCCTTAACCACCCAGCAGAAAAGTTAACCCACGAGGCATAAAAAGTAAAGCCAGATTAGTAAGTTGAGCTGTAAAAGGCTCAAGTCAACAGCGTCTGACACTGCCAGTTCTACTGATTGCCCACTAGTATTGTTGAATATTGGACTACATATACAACTACTTTCTTTTGGCTCAACAAGAACAAATATTTGTACCAATAGCGTGTAGAAGAGTTACAGTTATCATGTCTGCATCTTGTACTCTGAACAACTACTCTGAAGACGACAATGTGCATTGTATCAATTATTGTGGCTGTCCTACTAACATGCTATGAAACTGTCTCATTGTCATTTCTTATTAAAAGTAATAAAAATAATAAAATAAAATAGGGAACCGGAGCTGGGAACTAGTCTGTATGACCCAGGTAGAAATAGTTTGTCACAGATTCTCTGACAAGGCTAAGGCAGAAGGACCAGAAAGGAATAGGACATGGAGATTGTACAAGCTGGAAAGTATGCAGCTGCTGGAAGCTGGATGAAGCAAACAGGTGGACTCTCCCCTAGTGCATCTGTGCAGGAGGAGCTGGCCCTGCCCACATCCACCTTGACTTTATTTAGGGAAACTGATCTTGTACTTTTGGCCTCCCACACTACAAGAAGAGAAATGTGTTTTCATTTAGGTTACCACTTTCATGGCAATTTGTTATGCAGCTGAGGAAATCACTATTGCCTGCTGGCCTTAGCAACTTGGTATTAGCCCTGGGGCTTGTCCACCTGAGCACTTACATCCTGATGGGAGGCTCTTAATCACAAAGGGGATAGAGGGGACACAAGGAGACAGCACAACAGACAAAGTGCCTGCTTTGGCAAGTGCAGGGACCACGGTTCTTTCCATCTCTGTCCCACATGCAATGCAAAACAAGGGAAGTACAGGCATAAACTTCTGGGACCTCTCCCTTGGTCACCTTAAGACGAAGTTTCTTTCTCAGCCTCACATGTATATCTCCTCTTTGATTTGGAAAGAAGAAGGATCTGATATGCTGTGTGGGTCTAAAATGTCATCAGGTTTCCCATGTGTGGGAAAGGCCGAAGAAGTCTTGGTGATCCTCAGACCGACAGCCGAACTCACTGTGGGTCTACAGTGATTCTGAGCCAATGTGAGACAAGAGTTAGCTTTGATGCGAAAACATATTGGACTAAAACATTAACTAAGATAAATACTATAATAGCCTCACGGTGGAAATATTTATGTAAGGCCCTTGAAGATAGCCCAGAATAAGCAATGTAATCAAAATTTGATGGGTTCATTCTAAGAAAAAGATTGAACTCCTCGCACATCATGTAGGTATATGCAATCCTAATTCCTGGCAGGCATGTGCTCTCCTTCTAATCTTGCATAACCCCAGGTGTTCTAATAGTAACTCACTTTGTAAAACGGGATAGAAGTGACAGGATGTGAATGAGAAGAATAACTATCACTGGAGTTCTCTGCACCTCCTCCTGGGTAAGTGACTGGATGCTTTCTCTTGTACCCAAAATAGTTGCATCATGCTACGAGGACATATGCCTTTGTCACCCTACTGAAGACTAAGCCTGTCTTTATAAGAGCTGTCTGAGTGCCAAGTTCAGAATGGGTAGACTGTGCTAAGCAGTTCTGTGGCTAGGCTATCGTGCCCCATTATGTCATTAGAAACTACCATAGGTTTTGCAGTGGCGATGTCTTGGAGACATGTGTTATCGGGTGGATTTAAGTGAAGACAGTTACCTTTTATAAGGAGAGGGGCCCTATCTAATCAGTTGAAGGTCTTAAGTGTGGCACTGGAATTTTCCCCTCAAAGGAACAATTGCTGTCTTCAAACTACAGCCTCAACTCTTGCCTGAGTTTCCAGCCTGCCCAGCACTTCTACAGATTTTAATCTGTTGCCAGCCCCCTCCATCATGGAAGCCAGTTCCTTGAAGTAAATCTCTCAATGTAGGTGGGGGAGTGGGTGGGCATGTATCTGGTTCTGTTTGTTCTGCCTAAGTCTGGTCATGCTAATCAGAAAAAGCTATCATAGCCATATTAATGTCAGACAAAGTAAGCATGAGAGCAAGAAAGACTGTAAAAAATAAAAAGTAGCACTATGCATGATGATAAAGGGCCCATTGTCCAAGAACGCATACTAAGCCTGAAGGTCCACAGCACTCACAGCAGTCACATAAGCGGTGGAAACATTAAACAGGAAAAAGTAGATAAATTCATGATTATCATCAAAGTCCTTAATATATCATTCTCAGTAACTGCCAGAGCAAGTGATTAAAATCAAAGGTATCAAAGACTTCAACATGACTAAAGAACCAACTTGACCTTGATGACATTTGTAAAGCACATTGTCCTCAAATGCACATGGAATGGTCACCATTAAAGACCATGTTCTGGATCACATAACAGAAGTCAGTCAGTATAAAAAAATAAAAATCATAGGAAATACTCTCTCAGGACATTATGTTCTCATGACAAACTAGAAATCAATATCAGCAGTGTAGCCAGAAGTTCCTCAAATATTTCAAAATGAAATGCCACACTCTGAAATAATCTATCAAAGAAGTCTCCAAGAAAGTTAAAAACCTAGTTGAAACAAAAATAAAATTTTAGCTAGGCATGGTGGTACATGCCTGTAATCTCATCACTCAGAGGACTGAGGCAGGAGTATAGAAGAGAGTTTGTGACTAGCATGGGCTACAAAGTAAGCACAGGCTCAGCCTGAAATGTACAGTAAGACCCTGTCTCAAAAAGACAAAGGCTTTTTTGTTTCAATTATCAAAATATATAGCAATCAGTTCAAGCTGTGCTTAGAGGGAAAATCTTAGCATCAACATCACACATGAGGAAAGATGTGTCTAAAACATGTAATATTAATATTTATCTTCAGGGGAGAGAGTAAAAAGAGAAAAACCTGATTTGAGCAGAAGGAATATATAATAAAAATTAAAACAAAAGTTATGAAGACTGAAGTGAAGAAAATGATGAGAACAAATGCAGAAAATTGAAATCTGTTCTGCGAAAACATTGATAAATTTCTATCAGGCTACAGGACAATGTTAGAATAATTGAAGAGATATGTCATGTAACTTGTCTGTAATAAAATTACATTATTTACACCTGTGAGTTTGGTTTACTGAATCACTTATTGTCCAAGGCAGCACAATACAATGAACACAATTCACAGCCAATGAATCTTTGAAATAGCTAATATGCCGATTCCTAGATGAATGGATGAGAGGGTGCTGTACTTGTGTCCAGTGGTGTACTACTTTGGCATGAAAAAGACAAACTGAAGACATTCAGAGGTAGATAGATGCCACTTGAGACCAAAATATTAAGTGAAATATGTCAGACACACAAACTTAAATACCACATGGTTTGTCTTATATAAGAATCACGTATATTCACATACATATATATTCATACACACACACAAACACACACACACACAATAGGTGGAAAATACTAAGAAGATCATTTTCAGATGGAAAAACGAGAGATAGAGGGATGGAAGAAGGAAGGATGGCAAAGGAGATTTTAAAAGGAGAAAGAAAGGAAGGAAATGAGGAAAACCGAGCTTTTGTAAATAGGAAGGAGACCAAGAATTAGAGGGGGTGGGAGGGAGGGAGCAGGAGATACAAAAATAAAAGATTTAAGAGGCGTTGAATCCATGTACTAGGAGGATCACTGCGAGTCTGAGCTGCCTAGTGAGTTTCTGTACAAAAAAAAAAAAAAAAAAAAAAAAAAAAAAAAAAAAAAAAAAAAAAAAAAAAAAAAAAAAAAAAAAAAAAAAAAAAAAAAAAAAAAAAAAAAAAAAAAAAAAAAAAAAAAAAAAAAAAAAAAAAAAAAAAAAAAAAAAAAAAAAAAAAAAAAAAAAAAAATGCAGAAAGAAAGAAAAAAAAAGAAATTACGAGATTGGCTTCCAACAGTCAGCCACAGGTGCAGAGGGCATCTGCACCCTGGAGACTGAAGGATTCAGTCTAAGGTCTGGAGCTCACTGCAGTGTCTTATGTAAATCCACATCAGGAGGCTGATGGGTCTGCGACAGAAGGCTAATGAGTCTGTGAAGGAAGGCCGATGGAGCCTATACCAGAAGGCTGAAGGACCAAAGGCAGAGTCTGCACTAGAAGCCAAGAGATGATGTCCAAGCTGCCTACAAAGACCCAAGGCTACAGCTTCACTGAGGACATGAAATGCTCCATCCTTCCTCCATTTCCCTCTATATCCTTTAAGGGATGAGTCCCTCCAGGGTGGGGCCTCCATGCCCTAGGGTACGGAAGAGCTGAGCCCATTTCGTTAGGCTTTTACCTTCTCACATTGACACAATCAATCAACCACTAGCTTGGTTCACTTATGAAAAGACTTAGCTGGGAAAGACCTCAGGTTATTTCCTCCAAAGCCCTTCCTGGACAGTTGGGGCAACTGCACACGAACTCGCATGTGGACCTGAATCAGGAACACGGTGAATTTTCATTCCTGAGTCCTTCAGAGAGAGTGAGATGTGACGTCTGAATAGCTCCCTAGTTGTACTTCCTGTAAGTCATAATGCAGCATCTCTAGTGAGGGAACTTGTATCCAAAATTTAACTCCTCTCCAGCGTACAAGTAAAGCCAGGGAAATCCTCTGTGATCCTGCTCTGATTGCAGTTCAGGGAAACCGAGGTGTCTACTTAACAGTGTAAACAGTGACCCAGCTAACTGCCCAGCAGTGTGGGGTATGGGCTCTACAGCTGGACCTCCTAACTGTTCCACTTCCAAGCTGGCCCACGCTGCGGCAGGAAGGGTAATGTGCCCTGCTCTCTGTGCTGTGGGAGGACCACAGAATCGGGCTACGGAGTGCTAAGAGTACCAACACAGTTAATGTCAACCAACTCAGCCCCACAGAACTACAAGAATGAAACGACTTGCTAGCCTCAGCCTTTTGTCAGAGATAAAGGAATCTCATGGGAAAGATCTGATGAAAGGGATGTGTGTCTTTACATTATTTCGTTTTTGTTGTTTGTGGCCAGACATCACATAGCCCTACTTGTGGGAATAATGATCCTGCATTAATTCAAACGAGCCAGTCGACTTGCAACCCACAAAACTACTTAAGATTCTTTTGGTAAGAAGGTCTGACATGTCACGCTTCTCCCTTTCTGAGGTTAGGTGGCTCACCTTCTGACTTTAATCCGTTTGAGATGAATTTAATCTTAAGCCATTTGTCACAGTGCTAACTGGATGAAGTTCCCCTGGGGTCTGTTTTCTGTTTCTATCCCATGTGGCACCTCCTCGAGAATGATGTCGTCATAGGAGGCTTCAGGGCTGCCTCAACATCACTTCTGCCGCCAAACCAGACTGGGAGGCAGTGAGGAGACCCTGCTGGGGGACTAGAAGAATTCCCTGGGGCTGCTTGATCACGGTGGAGTCATACCTCTTTCCTAGGATGGGGCTTCACAGGTAGCACTGGGTTCTCCAGGTAGCACTGCCACCATTGGCCTCTGCCTTGTCCCCAAAGAACTCAGTCAGGCACTCACCCAAGACTGTGCTCCAACACAAACGCCCTTCATCTCAGACAACCCCTGGCCACGCAGCCCCTGCGTCTCCCCAGGCGCGTGTTCCCAGCAGACCTTTAATAAACGGGAAGGGCTGTGTATCTTCGTGACTATATTTTCATTTTATAAGTCTTGCATTTCACACCATCTGCTGATCCGGGCCCTTCTCATGTTGCCAGTCAGCTTAAATTTTATTTTTAGTTCCAGCTTTGAGCAGAGCATGAAAATCCTCTAGGCTACGTTTTCAGATGTTCTAAACAAAATTTCACAAGAGTCTTTGAAGACCTAATGAGAGTGCGATGTGTCAGGAGCCAGAAACACTTAGAGTCATCTGGCTGTGTTGCACAAAGGGAGAAACGCCAGCAGATGCAAAGGGAAAAGCCTGACAGTGGATGCTTCTGTACTGGCCCAGGGATGCTGCTTAGGTGAGGCCCACAGCCAGCGCGCTGGGCAGGGAGCCCAGCACTTGGGGGCCAGGCTCAGCCAACCGCAAGAGGGCAGCGGCGATGGCCCAAAGTCACAGTGAAGCATCCTTAAGTTCCTCCCCTCTTTATACAGCCCTGATCTTTCTTTAGTTCTTCTGTGAATTCGGACTAAATATAAGAGACACAGGCAGAGGTAGGCATGCCAAAGAAACACTGAGAATCCGCAGCCCTGTAGTCAAATAAAGTGCAGCCTTCTCTCACCGACAGCAGCCTGTCTTTGTGAAACAGAGACCCTAGCCAGGAGATGAGCGGTGAGAAATGCTGACCAGCGTGCTCTGGATGACATCCATCTGCTCTCCTGGAGACTGCGGGGAAATGTTTAGCCAAGCCCTGCAAACTGAAAAATTTATGGCATGTGTGCCTGAATTTCCCAGCCACAGACACTGTCAGAAAATGTAAATGTGGTGCGTGAAGTGCAAAGCATCTGCTTGAAATCCAGTACAGATATTCAGACACATTCAGGGCACCACGGAAATCAGTGGTGGGAAATCTAAGAGCCCCAAGTCTCACTGCCAGAAGAGAGGGGTTGACACCAATTAAAGAAAAATCAACCTCATGTTCATTGGGATTTCAGACTAGTACACTTATTCTGAGACACAAAGAATAAAAGATGGGGGTAGATCTACAGAAAGGGTGTTTGGGAAGTTGTGTAAGCCTCTGAAAAAAAAGCAGTTAACTGCATCTAGTTATAAAATTTTTATTGCAAGCAGACAATTTCTGGAGTGACCCATTGCTATCAGAATGGAAATAAAATCAACCGTTACTATTCTAGGTTAGACCATTGCCGGTCTTGGCAAACAAAGTTTTGTTGGGGAATAGCTTCTTCTGGTGGTGGGCATGGCACCCACACTTGCTCCTGAAACTGGGCTGAGGAGCAGCCCCAGGACCAGATGGCCTCTGCTCAGAAAATATTTACTCTGCAGCCGGAAGGGGGCTGGAAATGGCCGTGCTGGAGCATGCACAATTCCCTCTTTGTGGCTTGAGTTCCTCCCCTTGAGCCCTATTAACAAGGTCACAGTCAAGGAACAGGCAAGAATGGGACCACTGTGCAGCCCGCCTGGAACCTAAACGGAGCAGCCTTGGGTCCAATGCTGGATTCTGGTGAGTTACGCAGTGTAATGCTATACTGTAAAGAGAATATTCAGTCTTGGTAAAAGCGCCAGGAATTCACATTCCCGGATGTTGTGTTCTTCATATACCTCCTCCTCAGTGCTACCATGCTGGAGGGTTTCTGTCCCTTTTGAAAAATCATTTGGATTCATACAGAGAACAGCTCAAAGGCAGCCCTGCTTGTACAGGTGCGGACAAAAGAATGAACTTGCTGTTGACATCAACTTCCTGCGCTGTCTAAGTTTATAAGATGTAGATTTATTTTTATGGCCACTTCAGCCTGCCTTGGGGGTGGGGTTGGCACGGCATGTGGTGCCGGGATCGAACTGGGGTCCCTGTGGTTGCCTAAGCTTTCCTAAGCAGGCGCTTTAGACTACTGGCCCCTATCAGATGTAGATTTATCAGGGTTGTTATCTGAATTGTAGACAGAGTACAGTGAAGCCAAATTTCTCATTCAATAAATTAATGTTGAAAACCAGTTCCATTAGGTCTTATGCTTGCTTTTGCACACCATGGTGGTGTTCTATAGATCTGGGCATTTAATTATTGCTCCAATTGATATAGCACTACCCTTTTTCCCTTTATGAACTGTGCCTATCACCTATTAATGCTTCTAAAAATCTACGAATGCTTATCTTGCTTGATGGAAAATATTTTCTCCCATTTGCCTATCTCAGGCAGAACTTCTCTATTTTAAACACTGGTTATATATGTGTTGTTGAGAAATAATGAAGAGGTTTATATCTGTATGACTTTTCATTATTTATATAGAGAAGAAAGAGAGAGGAGGGGGAGAGAGAGAGAGAAAGAGAGAGAGCTCACTAACCTAGTAAATGGCTGCTATACGTTGAACACATAAGCCAAGCATTCCGATTGCAGCTAGCATTTCCTAATCCCCGATCTCTAATCCTCAGTCCAATTCCATTATTGGACCTTTTATTACAGATAAGGAAACAGATGGTCAGAGGCACTAAATCACTTGCTCAAATTCATGCAACCAATCCTCGCAAAACTGGGACTTCAGCTTAAGTCTTTCTGATTCCAAAATTAAGGTTCTTTCCATTATGCATCATGCTATTTCTGTAAAAGGAAAACATGTCTTTTAGGTCTGGGAGATTTAGCAGAAAGAAATATGTTACAAAAGAATGTAAACTCTATTTTTTGCTCATATAGAATGCAAGTAAGCTTTGTGAATTCTATAGCTTGAGGCTGCAAATGTCAGACACAGCAGACAGGAATCTCGTAAAGCCTGGAAGCAGTGTGCACTGCGGACCCCAGATCAGCAATGAAGTGCTTCCTCTGAAGGAGCTTCTGAGGTAGCACCTGAGCCAAGGGAGAGACCAGTGTGCTCAAGGTGAGAAGAGCATGGAACGGCACTTAGGGTTGCTAACCAGGCTTAGGATGGGCTGGTAGGTCATCAAGGACTTCCTGCAGGGGACACCTAAGCTCTGACTGGGAGACAACCCTGGGACACTGGGGGCAGAGCACAGAAGAGCACTAAGGGCAGGGACAACAGACCTTAGCCAGGAATCTGCAAGGAGCTCAGTTCAGGCAGAGCTCGGCGTCCATGTAGGGAAAGGAAGGCAGACTGGAGTGGCAGCTGAACTGGTCCTGTGGTGACTTAGCGCTGGACCATTGTGTTCTGCAGATACCATGGAGCTCCTCAAGAATCACATGGACAGCATGCATTGCAGGAGAGTCATGTGGGTGGCAAGGCTAGGAACCGTGCGGGCAGCAACCTGGGCACTGAGTCTTGCATCCTGGCCCAGGGAAGTGATGGCAAGTGCCCAGGGATGTTGGACAGAGCGGGCAGTGCCCATGGCAGAGTCTAGGACCAAACCGTTGGGAGGGAAATGAAGATGGAGGGGGGGACAGGGTCTCTCTCAAGGAAAGGCTGCAAAGCCTGGGGGTGAGGCTGCCATCTTCAGAGAAGGATACAAGAGCCTGAAAAGGGCAATTGAGTTTGGGGGTTCTGTTGTAGTTCCCTGGAAGGAAGGGGACAGCAGGAGATTCTAGGTTGGGCAGTTGTGCCGGGCAGCTTTCCAGTTGCTGGACGCAATAGTGTCAAAGACTATTTGAAGGAGGACAAGCTCCATTCAGCTTATGGTTTAGGGAAATTCAGTCCTTCCTCAGCTGGCTCCAAAGCAGGGACACTGTGGAAAGGCATCGAGCAGTGATGCAGTTTAGCTCAGGGCCATCAGGGAGCAGGACAGGAGACAGTTCCAAGCAGGAACTGGGACCAAAGACAGACACCAAGATTCAGACACTGCAGAGGCTTGCCTGACTAATCTGCTAGGCATTTCTGAAGCCAGTGACTATGACACGATCAATGATCACATGAATACTTCAGACAAACATACACTGACATGTGGCGCCAGAGACCATCAAAGTGATTTTTCACCAAAGAAACAGAAATAAACTCAACATTTTGTAATCAATATCTGTACCCCAATAATGGAGTACCTGAAAAAGAAATCAGATAAATGGTTTTATTCATAGTAGCTTTCAAAGTAAATAAAATAAAATATCTAAGAGCCAATCTAACAAAGGAGGTGAAGGGCCTCTTCAATGGAGGTTTCAGAACACTGAAGAAGGTTCTAGAAAGTGGAAAGATCTCCCAATTCATTGATTGGCAGAATTAATAACAATAATTAGTATTGTTAAGAAGATAGGGCTGGGGAGATACCTCACTGATGAAAGTGCTTGCTCGGCAAGTGTAAAGACCCAGGTTTGATACCCAGTAGCACATGCCATGGTCAGCCCTGTGCAGAGCAGGCCACTGAAACTGGGTGGGTGGCACATGCCTATAATCCCAGTGCTGAGGAGGCTGAGATAGGAGGGTCACTAAGCGTCCAGGCTGCACAAGGAGACTCTGTGCCAAATACATAAAAGAAGAGGAACAAGAAGAAACCAAATTGAAGAATCCACTTGTATAATCAACATGTACCAATAAAAAGATATGAACGCTATTTTTTAATGATTTTACATTATAGGCAAGGCACAAGGCCAGCAATAGAATGGAAATTGCTTTCCTTTGGATCTGTGGTAAATATTAGATTGGAAAACACTTTGAATAATAAATGCAAACCTTAAACTGGTCCAAAGCACTAAGGGTGAGGTCTTTTGTACAATGCCTGGTAGCAGCAAACTCTAGCTTCTTGATCTATGTTTTGAGCCTGAGATACCACATACAAGCTGAATTTTTAAAGTATCAAAGGAAAGCTTAAGAATTAAACATATACATTTGGACACACAAAGACAGCGTATCTTCTTCTTTACTTGGAAACTGTCCAGAACATCCAGGAGAACCGGACACACTTCTATAATCATGGTTTCCAATAACTTCCCAGCCTCCGTGGAGGGAGAGGCAGATGATAAAAGCAAGCAGAGCACAGCGGGGAGGCAGAGGACAGACAGTCAAGGAGAACACAGGGGACAAACTGGCCAATGTAAGAAGGGCTCAAGAGATGCAGTCAGATGGCTCGCATAGACTCTGCGACAGCCAAGGAAACCAGTTCCCCTGGTGGGGCTGTGGGCGCAGCCCTGGACCCGCCACTTAGGAGGCCACAAGAGAGAAGGAAGCACACCAGCCAGGGATACTGTGGCCAGGCCGTCTATTCCATGGCCTGGCTCATCTCCCTATGCACCTCCCACCTAGGGCCACTCCAAGACACAACAAGCACCTGTAGGACCCAAACGCACGCACAGCGCATGAGCAGTAAGCTCTGGGGCCGTGAGAACAGTCATCGCGGTACAGTAGCCTTGTGAAGCTCACCTCACAAGATGCGCGAAGAATAAAGAAGGTACTCTCTAGTCTTAATGCAAGAAAACTAAAAAGAATAAAACCCTCAAAAATGGGGGGAAATCCCCTAATGGTTTGCAAAGAAAACAGCAACAACAGAAATTTCCCTGTGTCAAATAAATGCAAATGTAGTAAAAGTGTATGGGAAACAGTGATAAGGAGCACAACGGAGGCAGAGAGCGGAAACCCTTTCAAAGGGAAACTTACAGCCCTCCTTATGTATTCAATTATAAATAAATAAGAAGAAAAATAGCTTAAGTACCTGACAGAGAAGTTAGGAAGACATCAAAACACAGCGAGAGAAGCCAAACGAAGAAATTAAGTTTAAAAAAAATCTTGAAACAACAAACAAACAACTAATAAATACATACTGGAAGTTCAATAATAATAAGTGTGTCCAAAGCTTACTCCTTAGAGAAACAAGATAAAACAACCAAAGCACTGGCTACATGTATCAGGGGTAAATGAAGGAACCTTGCTGTAGAAAAGTAAACACAAATGCAGAAGGAACTGATCTCATGAAGAGATTTCTCAACTCTGTGAAATGAAATTGAGTCTCTCAACGAAAAAGGTTGTGTTTACAAGGAAATACGTTTGGCCAGGCAGACGCCAGTGGAGAAAGTAAATCGAAATATAAACAGTTGTGCAGGAAGAATAGTGGTATCTAATCTAATTGATATAAATAATTGAGGTTCAAGAAGTTGGTCAGGCAGCAAAGCACCAGATTCCTTTAGGGCCAGAACTGCTGAAGTGCTCGTCCTTAGTACCACCAAGACAGAGAAAATTCCTAATGAATTGCTATCCAGGATAGGCCACGAATAAAATATAAAATACAATGTAACAAAGTGCAGATAACTGTAAAAAGTCATGAATTTTTTAATATCATATAAGCACTAAAGTTATACAGTGTCCACAGCAAATAAAAAACAAGATAGATTCACTTGAAAGAGAAAAAGAGGAATGGAGAGAGAGAAAGAGACAGGAGAGAGTGTGAAAGTTCTCTAAGAAAAAATATATTTCAAATCATGAAATTTATTTTATTTAATATAAAGGTCAGTACATAGTTTGAGGGAATACAGTAGGCCCATTAAATAAAAAAAATACAGATATATTTGGCATCGCAACATTTATGTTCATTATTCTGGTAGAGGTCAGAGGTAATCAGAACAACAACAAAAAAAAGTTTTAAAATTATAAAGATGTGACCACTAACCTTGGAAATCAAGGGGATGAAAAAAAAAAAAAAAAAAAAAGCTCAAACAAGAGAATTCACGGCATGCTTGTAATCCCAGCACTCTGGAGACGGAGGCAGGAGGATCGGTGCGAGTTCGAGACCAGCCTGGGCTACAAAAGTGAGCTCAAGGCCAGCCTGAACTGCACAGTGAGGCCCTGTCCCAAAAAGACAAAAAAAAAGAATTCATAGGTGGTTGTAAGAAGCGTATTCATTGAAAACCCTTTGAGAATCGGATTCCTCTTCTCTGTTTCTCTGTTTTTTACAACAGGCAAAGAGCCAAAGGCAGATGTTTAGCTGCCCAGTGTATCTGCAATCCTCTGGCAAGCGTGCTTCTTGCTTTCCCTATGGGCGATCCCTTCTGCTTAAACAAGGATGAGGTTCCCATATGCTCCTGTACTCTGGATTCTTCTCATTTTGCTTGATTTTTGCATATTACTACAAATATCTTTCAAGAAGGTATCTTTGTATCTTGTGTACCACAGAAATTAACATTGTGTACATATGTAAGAGAAGAAGTCTATAGGCTTCCTGCCCTGGCTGTGAGGATGCACACACCAGCCACACATGGAGGGAGGGGGTGGTGAAGTGGTACTGCGGCCTTCCTGGAGGTTGAGACCTGCAGGGAGCGTCATGGCGTTCCTCTGCTACAGTTAATGCACCAGGAAACCTTAGCACACAGCTATTCTGAAAGAAGAGGTTTTGCAGATGTAATTTGGTTCTGCATGTTGCAGTCAGGTTATCCTACAGAAGGTGCAGAGAAAGAGGCATAGACTGCTAAGAAGAACAGAGAGAAAGGGGTAAAGAGCTGAACTATGAGGCACCAAGGTTTACTGCCAGCCCCTGGAGGCTAGGAGAACTACGAGCAGATTCTCCCTCACAACCTCCAGAAGGAACGGCCATGGAAGCACCCTGGATTTTATTTCTGCATAAGGATAAATGTCTCAGTCTGCCTTTCTGTGGTTTTAAGTAAGCTAGTCTACAGTAACTTTTATATGACCCTGAGGTACTAATACAGCACCTTAGCTCGAGGAGGTATGGGCATCTGAGAGATGGAGCTGGACCAATGCCCATCTTCCTGACCACACGCTGAGGTACTGGATGATGAGATGCATTTTACCGAGGCAGCAGGAGGCTGGGTAAGGGAAGTTAAAGAGCAGCTCTCAAGGTTGTCCAGACATCAGAGTAGGGTTCTACAGAGGCAGACAACCCAGAGCGACAGTGGCATGAAAAGCCAAGATGCCCACTGGTGCAGCGGCCCCCATGCGGGCCTACATTTGCCCTCTGTCTTAGTTACTTTTTAATCGTTGCCGAGACAAATACCCGACACTCAAAATGAAGGAAGGAAAGGTTTATTTAGCTCACAGTTACTGGAGGTTTCAGTCCATGTTTGGCTGGCCCAAGGCTGAGAGGAGCAGAGCAGAGAGCATCCAGTTCGTGGCGGCGGAACAGCAACACAATGGTGGCAGAGGCAGCCAATCAATCAGGGCAACAGAGCAGCAGCAACAGCTAGAGCTCCAGTCTGTCTCTCAGTCTCTCTTTATATTACATTCAGGCTTTCCGCCTTAGCTCCCACCCTAGGCTACACCCATAATCCCAGAAGTACTTCCACCCATAATCCCATCAGCACTAAAACCTATAATCCCAGGGATCATGGATCAAGTCTCAAACTGTAGAAGTCCCCGCCCAGTGACTCCATGCGGCTTTGGGGGGACAACTAGACATAAACCATAACACCCTCCCTCTTGTTCCTGTCAGTGGTCTCACTTGAAGAGCTGCGTCTTCAAAGTCTCCAAGGGCTGCATCCTATGGACCTAGAAGGGTTCAAACCCTCAGGCATCCACAGAACTTCTCACAGCCTCTGAGAAGAAACTGTAGGCTTTTCCATCACCTGGTTAGAGTAACGCTAACTGCTGGGTCCAGATGGGATATCCAACAGGAATGCCAGTCAGAATAGGCTTGGGCTCTAAAGGTATCACACGTGTGAAATCTGACTCTTGTTTACTCAAATCCATGGGCCATTGGAAATCTAATTCTGACTGTACACCTGAGTATTTTATGCTCCATTTCCCTTAGCTTTTGTAAAATCACATAAAGTGGACAAAACATGTTATTGCTGCCACTGCTGTCTCTGGCACCGGGAGCTGAGTCACACTCTGTCTTAGGGACAGTCGCTTCATACACAATCAGCACCAAGGTCAGTGACCACGTGGGAGGAGCCCGCTGCTGCTGTTGCCATTGTACAGGTGAGCCAACTGAGTATCGGAAAGGGTCTGGCCCAGCCCAGGTAGCACGGCCGGGTGCACTACCCAGAAAGCCCATAGCGAAATGGAGTCCACACAGAGGGAGAGGCGGAGCTACAGCACAGCTACCTCCCCAACAACTTCGGACCAACAGAAGATGCTCTGGAACTGAACGAGCCTCCGGGCCTCCCACAGCTGACTGCTTAGGGACCATAATGGAAAGAACTCACTCAGTCATGAGCACACGTTACCCTCGGGAGGGATGACCTGGGGGTGGGAGGTCATGAAGACAGTCTCTAAGCAGGTGAACAACTCAAACCAGCTCCTGACAACACCCCTAAGTGCTGCTGGCCAGTCTGTCCTTGAGATCTGAGTGACGCCTCTCTCTGTTCTGTATACAGCTAGAAAGTCGAAATGGGATCCACACCCGGATTCTGCCTGCCTCTGCCCAGCGTCCTCTGCCCAGCATCCTGCACCCCTTGACTTCCCTGTGTGCCAAGGGTCCCTCCCGCTGCTGAGCTGGATGTCCCAAAGCATTGACCCGCAGTGCCCATCGGGACCTCACATCTTCTGCGTGGCGCCCATTACTCTGTGCTTCGATCACTGTTGTAGAAACCAGGGATGCCCTCCGTCTGCCTGCAACCTGCAGCCTGCAGCCTGCCCAGTTTGTTGCTCTCTGTGAACACATTGAGAATGTAGTGGATCTACCAGGGAACAGCTATTACTATTAATGCCTGATGTTTCAGGGAACCAACTACGGATCTGGCCTACGTATGCCCTTCCTGTTCAGCACCTCATTTCATCAGCCTTGCTGATTGGGGAAGATACCGCAAGCATTGCTCCCATTTTACAGATAAGTAGTCCTGGCCCCAACTCTGTCTCTTTCTGAAGTAGCTCCAAGGCCCGTGAGTACTTCCTCTCATCACTGAATCAACTGGTTGAATTTCTTTTAGAGGGAGAGTTCTTCAGCACCAGAGCCATGCTCCCACTAGAGTCCAGCTACAGATACGTTGCTCTGGGTCCCATGCATTGCAGGTGTACCATTCTATGCACACAGGAGGAGGCTGTCCTGGGTGGCCCCTTGTGGGGGACGCTGGTTTTCCCATTTTCCTTTATGGATCTCAAATGACAATCTTGGAGGGTTGGCAGAGGCCAAGACTCAGAATCTCTCACAAACCACCTTCCTGCTTTAAGAAAAGAAGAATAGGCAGAGCCTCAGATATTCACACATGCAATGGTTGATACGCTACTTCAACTGGAGAAGTTCAGAAGTTTAACTAAAGGATTCCGTGGGGAGGGGGGGTGGTAGCAGAGTCCTCGCTTTGTAAACATCCTGAGCCTGTGCAAGAGGAGGTCGTGGAGGTGGTGTGCATGCTACACTTGCCCTGGCGGGGGTAACCTGCTCACAATATTGAGAGAGAGAGAGAGAGAGAGAGAGAGAGAGAGAGAGAGAGAGAGAGAGAGAAGAAGAAGAAGAAGGCTTGCACCCCACCTTTGCTCTTGCTGCCTTTGCTGTCCTTTGTCTCTGTATAGTGTCACCTCTGTGCCCTGCCACCCTGCCTTGGGGCCAGCTGAGTATAGGCTGACACTTCCACATGTTGTGCATAAACCTCTCCTTCCTTAATGTTGGATGCCAGGTGTTTTGTCCCAGCAGTTTGAGAAAAGTAACAGAGGCAATCAATGACAGATCAAAGATAAACGGATTTGCCTAAGTAGGAGAGAAATCCACCTTCTACGAGCACAGTGGCAAGAACATATCAATGGAAGGTGCCATGTCCAGTGCTTAATAAGTTTGCAATAAAGTATCATATTAGACACACATCCACTTCTTTTAATGAGCAAGGGACTCCAGCTCAGACGACAAAAGCAAGAGGCTGTGGAGAGGGTGTGGTGATCGCCACTCTATTCTTAGACCAATCCTCCTTTTCATCTCCATTTAATCAAATCTCCGAGGGTGGGCACGCACTCAGGTGTGGCATCCCCGTCTCTTTCTTCCTCTGAGAGCTTCCCTGCAAAACAGCTCACTAAGGCTGGAGACCATGCTTAGACTCCACTCTACCATTACAACCCAATGTCTAGTAACCAACGGGAAAGTACGTCTCCAGTTTTTGGTATTTTTGTCCCAGAAATTGGGAGAACGTTTTTATTATAACTTGATCTCCTGCATTCAGCCTTGGTATTGCTGTTCTCTTGGGCTGCCACAGTGTTCAAAGTTCTTGCAGTTTGGAGAAGGAAATTTATGGGTCTGGGAGCAGAGGGTGGCCAGAGGTGAGCACGAGGCTAAGGCAGGTGCGATGCTTTTAGATTAATTCTAGGGTTTAGCCACGATAGATGCTGTCCTAGTGTTTACTTTCTCTCATCTTTTCTCTTCCACGCCTTGTATATCCTAGTGCCTGTTGAACAGGTTCAAAACACCTGCTGGCTAAAGAAGTTAGTCCATAGCTTCATATCGTATCCAATGGGCTGTGATGTGTTTCCATCTCTCTAGGCTTAAAAAAAAAAAAAAAAAGAATCCCCTGCTTTTCTGGAGACGAAACAGTAGAACAGAGATCTGAATTCCTAGCAATTAGTCTCTTCCACAGCCAAAAACAGGGCAGCTGGTAACCTGCTGTTTTTCCTTTGAGCTCCCCAGATTAAATTCTAAACACAATTTATTTCCAGACTCCAATATACACTTCCTGAGTTAGGCATCAAAGTAAAGACTTATGCAATGAATTTGCATCACTGCTGATTATACACTTGCCACAGACCATTGGATATATTAAGTACCATAAGAACGCTCCCATTTTATCCTAACTTAAATATATTAAAGCTTTGCAGTGCAAAACAATCCTGCAAAGTCTCCCTAACACAAAAGTAATCTTCTTAGAAAAATTAATAAATATTCCTTTAGCTTATTCTCTTGAATAAATATGGGCTCTAATGTAACTGTTTTACTTAAGTAAATCTATATTCAAATTCCCCCCTCTTCTGCGGGAAAATGAAGATCTATGAAATGAAAACTCACAGTGTGCTAGGAATATCACAGAAGCAGAAATGCAAGAAGAGTTAAGCAAATTTCAGTAAGAAAGCTAACCATAACGCATAAATAGGAATACGTGAAAATTCCTCAGGTTTGCCTCAGGAATGCGCTGACAGTGACTATGAACCCCCCCCAAAGAAAGAGGGAGCGATGCCCACTGACAGGGACATCAGGTTTAGACCAGCTATTGTCCCACGGATGCCCTGCCCCTGATCCAGGAGATCCCAGCCCCCGGCCCTTCTCCAGTGACTGTAAAGCCGGCTCTTCCACAGGGCTCCCCAGGAGGATGACGACGGGGACACCACCCGAGAGGCAGCCTCACACAGATGGAAGGACGCAGTCTGAATTGGTGCGGGAGGACAGGGTAGCGGTAGAAAGTGGGATGGCATTCAGAGCGGGCCACAGGGCGAAGGCATCTGGGCTGGAGACGGCTACCCTCAGGAGGTAGCCAAGTGAGTCAACAGATCAAGGATCATGGGAGCCTATGTTTTTCATTGCTGCTGAGAGGAAATACTCATGTGAAGGTGAGATGTATAGCCTGTCTGCCTGTCTGTCTGTATAGTCTGTCTGTCTGTCTGTCTTTTGTAAGTGCATGCAGGCCTTGCCTTTGTAGAATGACATCCAATGGCACAGAACACCTACTGCCCACATCCCAGATCCTGCCTCTGAGTGACATTCTCCATCAAAGAGAAAGAGAACCAGGGCTGCCGAGAGACCCGGCTGATCACGCAGTGGGGGCAGGGAGCACAAAACAAGCCTGAACCCTTGCACTTTGCCAGGAAGCCACTGAGTGCCAAGAAGATGCCAGGGACACATCCGAAGGGACAGAGGCCAGGTTGATGGGTGTGCCCTAGGCAAGACTGAGGCACCCTGGGCATCTGGAGGAGCAGTGGTAGTAATGGGGATGGAACAACCTGTCAGGTCAGGTCGAGTAGAAAGCAGAGTCCTTAAACATAGAAATGGGTGAATAACAGAAGGTCTGATGAGATCAGAAGCATGTGCCTCGTTTGCAAGTAATTTCCCAGAAAATGTGCATCAGGAGCAAAGTAGAAAGCCCGCTAGGCTGTGCCATGGTACATGCGGGCAAAGTGTAACGATGCGTCCCTTGAGAGAACTCCACGAGGACACAGTAGCCATGGCCAGTCACACTCCGATGTAGATCCTCAGCCTGTCTACCAGGCACCGCGGGCAAACTCCAGTGGGAAGACCATTCCCATCACAATAGACCTTCAGATTTCAAAAGGGTGAGTGGGGCTCATGAGCACCGAAGACTACAGAGGAATTCCACACTGTACGTCACTGATCCTCTCCCTAAGGTGAGTCACCTAGAGAGAAAACACTCTCTGAGGCTTCCACAGAGAGCACAGTGGTCAAGCAGTGGTCGTGATTCATCCAGACAGCTGACAGCAACAATAAAGGTTTTGTGATTCGCAGTGCATGGTTTCAGGGTAAACCCTGAGGGCATCTGACTGACCTTGTTAGATACAAAAGTTACATGGTTATTTTTTTGTAACATAGGTCTTGCTTTATCTTGGTCTTAACGATCCACCAGAAAAGTCTTACCACAAGGTATAAAAAGGAAAGCCATATTAATATGCTGAGTTGTAAAAGGCTCAAGTCAACAGCCTCTGATAATGCCAGATGAGCTGATAACCCACTACTGTTGTGGACTACTGGATTAGATATACACCTGCTTTCTCCTTGTGCAATGAAAAGAAAGATCTGTATAAGGATGTTGAGATAAGAAATCATGTTTGCATCTTGTACTCTGAACAACTATGAGGAAGACAGCATTCTGCAATGTATTGACTATTATAAAAAATTAATAATAATAAAAACAGAGACTGGGGAACACATTTCCAGGCAGGGCTGGGGGCGGGGCCACTGTCCCATGAAGCACCGGGGCAGTTTAGCTGCAGGAACTGGCATGAGTTCTGAGCATCAGACAGCAACAGCAGAGCTGCTGTGTGGCTCTGCAGCCAAGGGAGCACACTGCAGAAAATTCATCCTGAAGCGCTTGGGGTGAGGGGACAATAAATTGGTGACTCAGCTTTAAGTGGTTTAGTGGAAAACTAATTCTACATACTGTACTGGCCATTTATTGGGAAGTCTGGGATTATTTCAAAATAAAAGTTACCAAAAACATCAGATTAAATTTGAAATGCATTAGGAGATACCATGCCTGATTTTCCTTTATTAGCTAAAGTCCCTCAGTAAAGAGACCTATCACAGCCTGAGAAGGTATTGCCTTTTTTTTTTTTTTTTTTTTTTGTCTTTTTGAGACAGGGTCTCGCTATGCAGTTGAGGCTGGCCTTGAGCTCACTTTTGTAGCCCAGGCTGGTCTCAAACTCACACCAATCCTCCTGCCTCAGCCTCCCAAGTGCTGGGATTACAGGTGTGCGCCACCACGCCCGGCTTTTGGTATTGCCTTTTAAGGCAAGCACAGCCAAGTAAGTTTTCTGAGAACCGTGAGCTCAGTCCTGCAGTCCAGAAAGGGAACGGAGCTGTTCTGTGTCAGTATTTGAATCAACAGGTAGGTGCTACACGCTCTTGGGGAATTGAGAATGTGCAAAACACAAGATGAGATAAAATGGTTAATGTACATTTATTCCAAATAAAATGTGTCCCTTGTGTGGAGGTTCCGAAGGCAGGATGATGCTAACCAGTGCAGACCAACAACCCCTCCCTAGACGAGGCTGGTGTGCTCTGTCTTATTTCGCACTGCTGTACATAATTATACCACCACTGTACAAACACCACAGTCATAACATACCTATTTATTATTTTAATTATATGACATCCTATAGTATCATTTCTTTTCATATGGTGCATAAAATAGTTCAATATTTTTCTTTCACTTTGAGCCAGTGGCACCTTCAGATTATGTTTTCAGAAATGGACTAAAGTAGTGAAAGCTCTTTCCTGCTTTGCTGTTTACCTATAAGCTTTCTATTTTAAAGCGATTGGCATATTCCAGCATTCCAAGCTATTTCAGCAGTTATGGAATTATTTCTGAAGGCACAGGAGATAGACAACATGCTCTTTTCTTTTCAATGTTATTCTTAAATGAAATGCTATGGAGTGAAGCATTTTTATCTTTTTAGCTACTCTAAAATTATCTTACCTGCAGGGTTTATAGATATGGAATAGTTTTGCTTGTTGGCTTTAGAAAATGTGTAAATAAAAGATTAAGGTTCCACTTCTGTCCATTTTATACTCAAATAAAAAGTGAAAGCGGAATTCCAAAGCCTCCAGTTAACCTGGCACATAACACACTAGAATATACCATGCACCAATTTCTTCCCAGAGCATTTCCTTTTACCTCTTATTTTTAAGCCCACTTGATTTTGTGGATGAACATGGAAAATCTTCTCATCCAAGAAGTGTTTCTACCATACCTTTATCAGCAGACATTTCATTTATTCAGGAAGGAGGTGAAGACATGGGTACGAAATGTTTAAGAATGGGCGCCACGGGCTTCCCTCAGCCATCCGTGTGCCACGCACTGTTCAATGCCCGCAGGTCCCCTCACTGGAGTCGTGGGAGGTTTCCCACAGTTACCTCTAGAATGTGGACTGCCTGAGATTATGTACTTGATGTCATTGGAAAGTCATGCTCACTACCCTGACCTGGATGAGTGACCACGTGCTGGCTTAGGGAAGGGCAAGGATGAGGTTCAGGGGAGAAAGAAGAAAGGGATCCTCTGCTCTATGCATATCTGCTAGGGCGAGAGGCAAGGGAAGGCAGCCCAATCTGGGGCAGAGATTATGTGCAGAGGCACATTCCAGGCACAGCCAGATGTGCACTTCAGTAGAACAGAGGCTGCCTGAGCTAGGAGTTTGGAGAAATCAGGAGATGTTGGTCACAGGGTGACACGTGCACTTACAAGATGGATAAGTTCCTAGGAGCTAATGTACCATGCGGGACATGGTGGCTGTGTTGACTAATTGGACCCTTAGAGTCATTACCCAGTTACACCAACTGTTCAGCTTGAATATATACAATCTTTATGGATACATTAAATACTTGATAGTAAATCAAACAGTTCAGTTTTTCTTCATTTGCTTAGTCATGGTTCATGCTTTTTATCACAAGTGATTGGGATTTATCAAAGGGAAGACATGGAGGAGCCAGATGTTTCCTCTGCTTCACAGTCTCCCAGAAGTGGAAGCTTCCTAGTAATTCCTCAACAAGGTATTGAGAAACCCTATCCGTGGTGTAAAATTAGAGGTCACTTTCACACTGCACACGGACAAATCACACTTGTGCACTCAGCTCTCTCCAGTGGCTCTTAGTGAATGTGATCTTAAGAGACACATATTTAGAAAAGCGAACCCTACCAAGCTTTCAGACCACAAGAGCTTATGCTGAGCTCAAGGGGGAAACCTCCAGGAGCAGCTCAGGTTGCCAAATGAAACATCTCATTACGTGTGTGAAAAACTGGTTTCACAGGTGTTGCAGGGCACGACTCAGGTCTGAAGCCCCCTTTCTGGGTCCAGGAGCACAGCATAGTGCGAGAGCACTGACTACTCAGGAAGCAGGCTGCAGGTTGCATCCCCAGCAGACAAAAAATAAAAACGAACGTAAGGTGTGTTTTCTAATGGCACAGTGCTGTTTATAGCCTGTTTATCGCCATGACTCTTGGCCTCACTGCATTATATCACGACTACAGCTGTTACAACCAATCCCATAAAGCAACAGAACATCGACATTTTATAGCTTAACAAAAAGAGAGCCTGTTAGTAACAACTCCAAATCACTGACAATCATGCTTATTAATTTTCCTAAAAAGAAATCAAATAGCTTTTAAAATGCTTTTAACTAATGACATCGAAAGCCTCCTCTGATACGCCATTTATTACTACAGCAAATGCTGTTCCTGTAACATCTTAAGAAACTATACTTTTCAGTGTCCAAAGACCTGCCAGAATATTGACATGTAGAGAGATTCTTTTTTTCCCACTGTAAGAAGGCAGGTGGGGGAGAATTACAAATTTAATTGTATAAATTATCAGTCTAAAAATAAGAGTGCTAGATTATACCATATGGTAGCAATACCTTGAGACTATCAAAATCCTATCACCATTCAGCAGTCAGCAAAACGGAGCTGCTAGATCCAGTTTTCTGGTATTGATTCTTTGCCTGCTGCTAGTGGCAAAGTGACTGTTGCTATCACCCAGGGAGGCTGGGTGGGGCTGGGTGTCCCGGAAGGATTCTGAGGGACGATGACAAGAAGCAGACAGAAAGCAGCTGTCAGATCCACACTGGGAGAAAGGGCACCGGGCGCCTCTTCACCTCCCCAACCACCCCCCCACCCCCGCAAGGAATGTGGTAGGGTCATCCCATGACACGGAGGCACACCCACCTGCCAGATCAAGTGCTCCTTGGCCCCCGGGGTCGCAGACAGGCAGACACTCAGCACGATGGTGTGGGATGAGGAGGTGAGGACGCTGGCGATGATGGCGTCGCGCATGTTGAAGGGCAGCATGGTGTACACCACAAAGATGATGAAAAGGAAGAAAGACACCTGCAGGAGGAAGAAGAACGTTAGCGTCACAGAGCCAAGAAGGCCACAGGCTGCCTGAGGAGATGACACCACACGACAGACCGGTGTGCTGAGACACATCCGGAAGTTGTAATAAGGAACCAGCTGCTTTCATGATGCAGAAAAGCAGTGCTGTGTAGAGTTGCAGGATGTCGAGTTTTGTTTTCTAAAGCACTGCAAGCATGACAGGGTGAGCTGAGCCGTGCGTGGCTGTAGGTGCATAGCTGGTCTCTAACCACCCGTGTCTGGTGTCTGCGCTTTGAGTCAGTAAAGGCAAGCTCACTAGGCATGAATGTGGTCACTCCAGAAGGTGAAGAGTTGGGAAGGGTTTGGCGCTTCCCAGACATGAGACTGAGCATAGAGACAAGCCAGCAATCCCAACCCTGTGTGTGTATCCCACAGAACTGAAAACGGGTACTCAAACAAACTCATGTGCGTACACATTCTCAAGCCAAAGGGAGAAATACAAATGTCCATGGAGGGCTGAGTGGATAAACGGCAACTGGCACAGTCAAGCAACACAACATTCTTCAGGCACAGGATGGACCGCAGCACTGATCCAGGCGAGTGTGTGAATGAGCCTCAGAAACATGATGCTGAGTGACTGGGGTCGCGCAGAAGGATGGAAGGTGTAGCCCCCCATTTATATGAATCCGACCCAATAAGTAAGTTCAGAAAGACAGGGAGCAGGTTGGTGTATGCCAGGGCCTGGGGTTGGTTGGGTGGGTGGGCAAGAGACAGAGAGTAGTTGCTCAATTAATAGAGTTTATTTTGGGGTGATGAGAAAGGTTTAACTTTGACAGAGGTGTTGTATGCACAATATCGAGAACATATTACATAACCCCAAATTCTTCCAGTTAAATGGTTAATTTATATCACCTGAATTTTATCTCAAAACCAACTGGTATGATGGAACCTCTTTTTTTTTTTTTTTTTTTTTTTTTTTTTGACACAGGGTCTCGCTATGCAGTTCAGGCTGGCCTTCAGCTCACTTTTGTAGCCCAGGCTGGCCTCGAACTCGCACCGATCCTCCTGCCTCAGCCTCCCAAGAGCTGCAATTACAGGTGTGCACCACCACGCCCGGCAATGGAACCTCTTAGAGAAAGCTTTGGAGTAGAAAAGAAAATACTCCATGGTTAATAAAATAGGTAGTTTCTTTGTCACATAAGCCTATGGGGAAGCATATCTGAGGTAAGGCGGAGGGAAGTGGCATGAGGAGACATTCCACACAAGTGGAAGGGAGGTGACACCCCCCCCCACAGTCATGGCCCCATAGCGCTTGGAGGGGTCACTAGGGCCCAGCGCAGCTGGAAGGATGAGGTCCCGTCACACACCCAGGTGTGGCCTCCTGAGTGTGACTTGAGGCAAGGTCATGCTTCCTGCGGAGGACCCAGCTCTTTGTGCCATTCCATGTCCATGCTCAGGGGATGCATCTGCTACCAGGAAGCCAGGGTCAGTCACCACGGCGCAACTCCAGGCGAGGTGTCTTACAAACGCATCGGTACTTGTGTAACCATCACAGACAAGAATCACTGGAGAGATGGAGCAGTCGCAGCCCAGGGTCCGCCTGGATGCTCCAACATGTGTGAACACACGTGAGTACCTGCGGAGGCACGGGCTCTGGTTGTGGAGTTTGGACGGCAGGATCGTGGCTCTCAGGGACTTTATGTGCCACGGCACAGGGTCAGGCACGCGCACTGCTGCCGCCTTACAGCTTGCCTACGCCAAGAGTAGGCCCAGCCTTGCCGCGGCCCCAGCTGGGGAGAGCCAGGGGGTGTTCTCCAAACCGCCTTCTCTCTTTCCGGCAAGTGCCACCACTCTAGAATGGTGGCCAAGAGAGAAGGTAGTGGGTGTGGGCAGAGTGACCAGAACTCCTCCACAGCAAGCTGGGGTGGGCGTGGCCCATCTGTCCCAAGCCCCCACCTCCTCCCCTTCCAGCTATATTTATGAGGGCCCTCTGGCCAAGAGCTGTGGGTGAACTCATTACCATAGCAATTTTTTTTTTTTCCTGGCAAATATTTTTCTTCCATCTCTTCAAAATAAAAGACTACAAAGATGTTCGGGCCCACAGCGCTGTCGTGCGTGTATTTGACTTGCCCCATTCTGTGTGAATCCAAGGTCTGACTCATAGTGATCCAGTGTTTACAGCCTCCCAGAAGCTGGGATTACAGGTGCGCACCACCACATCCAGTCTCATTTGCTGTCTCAGTGTGCCCCAGGGGCAAGGCTGGTATGGCAGGCACAGGGATTCAACCCCCGGCCCCTGAGCTTGCTTGCAGGTGTTTTAATCCACTCATCTATTTAGCCAGCCTTGAGCTATCTGCCCAGTCCGAACTTGGTATTTTAAATGTCAGCCATCAGCACAGACTCAATTAAAGAGGGTGGCTTGACTTAGGCATGGTTGACACCTGAGGCAGGGTAATTCTTTGGGTTGAGAACTACAGGGTGTGCGGCAGCACCCTGGCTTCCATTCTGGGGCTGTAAGTAACAGTCTCCAAAGGTGTGACAGCTGATGCTCTCTTCAGACACAGTCACATGATGCTCTTCCAGTAGCAGCACCGCCCTAGGGGGAACCTCTGAGCTGCAGGCTGGGTTCCTTTCAGGAAGAAAAAAAGTGCTGCACAGCCAGGGTTGACCGAAAAAAATAAATTAACTTTTGATTCTCCAGCACCAACCAAATTTAAAGAAAATATTTTTTACATATAGTTTTTAAAGAGAATAAAAATAATAAAAATATTATAAGTGATACATTTTCTCCACATAGCATTCATCTCTAAACCATATCCATTGTGTTATGGTTCCTGTGTGAATGGCCCCTCAAAGCCTGGTACACTCATAGGTAGGACTTTGTGAGGTGATCTGGGCATGGGTTATGGTTTATATCTGGTTGTCCCCCACCTCATGCAGTTATTGGGTGGGGACTTCTATAGAGTGAGACTTGACTCATGAGTCACTGGGATTATATGATTTAATACTGATCTAGAGTTTGAGACTTGATCCATGATCCCTAGAATTATGTGTTCTAAGTACTTCTGGGATTATGGATATAGCCTAAGGTGGACAGGCTAAGGCAGAGAGCCTGATGTCATTTAAAAAGAGAGACAGAGAGAGAGACTCCAGCAGTTGCTCTCTGCTCCCTTGGTTGTTCCATTTCCTCTGTCTCCATTGTTGCTGTTTCTGCCGCCATGAACTGGATGCTCTCTGCTCCGTTCCACTCAGCCTTGGGCCAGCCCAGTATGGACTGAAACCTCCAGTAACCATGAGTTAGTAAACCTTTTCTTCCTTCATCTTGAGTGTTGAGTATTTGTCCCAGCAATGAGTAAAAAGTAACTAAGACAGCATGTGACATGGGATTGGGCCCCTGATGCGGGTACAGCTCAGTGTGGTCTTGGGATGTGGAGCCCAGCCGAGGTTGGTGACCATGCGGCGTGGCCTGGAGGGTGCTCTCTCCTCCTTCTTCCTCCCTTGAGCTCTGTTTTCCACGTCTATGCCTTAAGCAGGGCCCCTCTACTGGTCCTGTGTGCCATGACCCCTGTCTTGTTACCAGCCGACCTTGCAGTGAGACTCCTATAAACTGTGAGCCAAAATAATCCTCTCCTCCTTTACCTTGTGGCTGTCAGGTACTTTGTTCCAGCGATGACAACAGTAACTAAGATATATTCATAGTAAGTGGGCCTTTCCAGTACCAAGCTTGGCATACCCTATCACCAAACTGAAAAAGGATCTCCTTCACCTTGGCACATTTTCCTTCTGATGCAAACAGTAGAAGCAGTTTTGAAATTATCATAACTTTTGAACAGCCTGGTTTGGGGGTAGTATCAAGATTCTAAAATTCTAACAGCCTTTCCATGAATATAAGTGTTTGCAAATGCTCAGTGCTTCAACTTGGAAGCACGTGACACCCTTGTCCATAGCATGCCGATGCAGGGGAGACCTGCAGTTTCCTGAATACAGCTCTTGATATGTGCTCACTAGTAGGTGCAAAAATGAATTTTCTGAAGGTTAATTAAGCAAATCGCATTTAAGCAAGTTCAGAGCTGCAGGGGCTGCATTTCCAAAACTGAGCTATTGGTACCTGAGTAGTATCTGCGTTCAAGAATAGAATGAAGAAAAATAACTTCATCTCAAGTCCTGTGGGGAGGGGGGCTGGGGAGATAGCTCCGTGGCACCAGTGCCTGTCTGGAAAGTGTAAGGTCATGAGTTCGAATCCCAGTCCAATAAAAAAAAAGAAATCAAGTCCCATGCAGGAAATGTACTTCACAATGTATTAATGTCAGGAGGATCTAAGACATGGAGCCCGCTCTTCAACAGAGCTTCAAGTGCAGCTTCAAATGGGAGCTTTGTGAAATTAAAATGGATTTTACACATCTGAGGACGGTGTAGGTAAAAGGCTCCACAGGATCTAATGCAATGTCTAGATTTTCCACACTAGCATGGGGGCAGGCATTTCCCTCATTGGGGCCTCTCTGTCCACAAGCTGAGAGCAGGGCGCTGCTGATCAAATTCCTGGACGCTGCCCAGTAAGGTGGCACTGGAAGGGGCAGCATTTGCCCCAGCAGCTCAGTCCAGAATGCGTCACCTCGTTCCTGATGTCTGCCTTTGGGAATCCACGCCTCTTCCCTCTGATCTCCTGTGGAAGCTCCAGGTCCACAAGTTCCTATTCAAGTGTCCCCCTTCGTGTTTCCAAACGTGTTTGTCTTGCAGGATGAATACCTTTCTACCCATGATGCCTCATCTGCCCATCACCGGGATGCAAGTCACTGAAAATTCACCTTGGCCGTGTTCTCCTTCACATCAACGCTCAGAAACGGTCTTCTGACTTTGAACTTAGGTGTGCTATGCTCCTGTCCGCACGTTCTCGCACTAAGCCAGTTCTGCCTTTCCTCTTCAGAGGAAATACGCTCTGTAATCTCTGTCTGCCTCTGCTCTCTGCCCCTCAACTCGAGGAAAGCAGAGGGTGACTTTCCTTACCTGTGCCCACTGCACTCCCTGTTTTGTAACCAGCAGGACTGTTCGGGCTACAGCGTGCAAGTTTCCTTCAGTGCTTTCCTCTCAGTGCACTGAGACCCATGGCACGCTCGGACAGACGTGCTGCGAGCAGAAATGATTCAGCCTTTCCAAGTGCAAACTTTAAAAACGATAGCATAGTCTGCCATGTCCTTTTTAAAAAAAAAAAAAAATTTATAAAGAGAGTACAAAATCCCTGGGGATCACTGGGCCATGACACTGGAGCTGGTCTAGGCTGGGCCTCTGGTGAAGGCATAGTACTTCAGGGCTACGTTGGTCACCAATAAGCTCTTACAGTGTTCAGCCCAATTCCCACAGCATCTCTCACGTGGCTCTGCTACCACAGGCTTCATTCTCTCTCTCTCTCTCTCTCTCTCTCTCTCTCTCTCTCTCTCTCTCTCTGTCTTGACTGTCTCTCTATATCTCTGTCTGCCTGTCTATCTGTCTGTCTGCCTGCCTGCCTGCCAGCCTGTCTGTCTCTCTCTCTGTCTGTCTTTCTGTCTCCCTCCCCCGTACTCCAGCATTATCCTTTCTCTAACACATTTTACATACCACCAGACTCCTGTTTCTGAATGCATACGTCTACTAATCTTTTCCTCGGATGACAGTTTATTTTTGTCAGAACAGAGAAAATTCCATGAAATGAGGAAAAAAAAAAACCTTCCTTCCACATCTCTTCAGTCTCTTTACTGGCCTTATTTGTTGTGGTGGTAGTTCCCATTTAATTACTAATGCTCTTTACAGCAATGGCTACAGGTGCTTTGAAGGCAAGGTCTACATTTCCTCTAAGCTAAGACCTCCACTGCTGGGACAGGATCTGGTGCATGCAGATCTCCCATGAATCTTTGCTGCCTCATGTAAAAGTCTGTTCTATACCTGATATGGCCTGAGGCATTTCCACAGTGCTAACATCTGTTCCTGAAGTACATCTCTAGTCTCTAGGAACATTTTCTCATCTCCATTGATCTTGCTGGCCCCATCATTTGTTGTAGATGTAGATTCTTGGGATAGCATTTCTCTGTTCAGTGGACCATTCACATTCAAAACTAAACTGGAAAAACATGGCCAGATGCCTGTAGGCAGCAGTAGCAGATCTTGGGCAAAAGATGAAGGAGCAGTTTCTTTTCTGCAGGAGACACAGACCGTGCTGCCCAGCACTGCCTAAGCATTCCACCCAGCGGCTCTGAGAGAAAAGAGAAAAGTCTCTTCTAAGACCAAAAGCCTGAGGGCAGTCTTACTGGACAGAAGGAAGGGAGGCCTTGTCCCTGGGCAGATATGCTCCTTCATATGGTACCCTCTTCTCTGTGTGTCCCTTTCCAAACTCCCCTCTTAGGAAGACAACAGCCCCTGGACCTAGGCAGTCTTTATCCACCATAGCAATCCCTTTTTACCTTAATGGAAAGAGCCTTTTTTCCAGTAAGGGGTACTGAGGGTTAGGACATTTGGACATGACAGCAGAATTTAGATCTCAAGTATTCTTTGTCTGGTTGACATCCCATGACACAATTCCAAGTCAGAAATCAAAATTAAGTGTCCAAGTGTATCAAGATGATTTGCCTCTGAGATAGCTAAGATATCTTGGTAAGCTTTGTTGTTATGTGCTTTTGACAGATAATTATCAGGCACAGGGACAAGAGCTAAGGAATAGCTTGAGCGCAGTAGTGCAGACACAGACATGGTCCTGAGGTGACCACATAGGTCATAGGCATCACCGTCCTGCCCGCTCCCAGGTCTCTGGCCTCTGTGTCAAAGCTGGTGGACTTTCCGAATATGCCTCCATATTTCTGTTAGAGTTCAATGACAAGAAAAAATGTTTCAGAACATGCCTATAATAGCTTAAAAGATGAAGCTTCAGAGCTTTCCTTCCAAAGAGTCCCTCAGATCTAATACCATAACAAAGCTTTTCTGTTCATCTCATTCTCTTCTAGAAGATATAAACATGCATAATCAGCAAGATAATCAGGACCAGTTATGTAAATCAGTGGTTCTGTGGAGAAATGCACCATCAGACAGAGATTTGCTATTTTTGTTATGCTAATAATGTTAAGGGAAATAACATCTCAGTGAACATAATGGAAATATTTTATAACCAAACACAGAGCTTCCCAAAGCATTTTTCTCTCAAATAAATCTCAGAAATGAGGAATACCATAATACTGTGCTGTAAGTAGTATTTAGGGTTTATTATTTTTATTTAGTTTTAAGCTCAAGGATTTTTCTAAAACTTATGGTTGTTTTATTGTCCCTGTTATAGTACTAGGATGTGGTTCTTATAACATTTTATTTTGTCATTGGAGGCTATAACTAAGAATGATAGCTTGCACAAAGAGGTAGAATTTAGGGAAGCTCTTCTGTGAAGAAGATGCACAAACTTACAGAGAAAATGTTTGGCATCATTCGTTATTAGCAAGATGCAAACTAGAGTGTGATGAGATATCCCCTTATGACTGCCCACGGGGCTAGCATCAAAGAACAAAAGATGGCGAATGTGACCCGGGTGTGGGCATAAAGGAAGCCTTGCTTGCGTACTCTTCGTGGGAAGGAAGAACAGTGCAGCCTCGTGAAAAGCGGTAGACGATGACCCAGAAAGCTAAAACAGGGTCACCAAAGGATCACCCTCCAGTCCTGCTTCTGGGTGTTACCACTTGAAGCCAGGATGCTGAAGACCCACCGGCCCCACCTGGACTCAACTTCAGCCTCGTGCTCCTTTCAGGGCAGTGAATGAATGAGGAACACGTTGTTCAGCTCCACAGAGAAGGCAGCCACTTCTAACTCCGGGACTAGGACCAGAGAGCATCAGGCCAAGAGCGAGAAGCCAGCCCTGAAGGAGAAGCCGCGCACATCCTCACCATTCTGTGGAGTCCAAACCAACTGAACTGAAAGAAGCAGAGAGAAGATGGACGAGGCTGGAGGTCTGAGACGGAACACAGTGAGCAGGGCCACAAAACCTCACTTAAAAGGAGAATAAGACCTCGTTTTTACCTTGAGACCTACTGCATAGCCTTCAGAGCGTAATAAACAACCACAGCACATACGGCGCAAAATTTAAACGAGTCCATTTTAAATATTCCCACCACAAAAAGGCAAAGTATCTCAATTGATGGATAGGTCTGTTTGCATAATTTGATCATTCCATGTTGTATCGCTGTACTTAAAAATCATAGTACCACTTAGTTAAAATCTAAAAATTAAAATGAAAGACGGAAGCCAGGTGGGCACTGGAGAACGGAAGCTCCTACACTGACAATCGTAATTTTCATTGAACGGTATCTTCACTTCAGAGGATGGGTGCTTTTAAGAATCGATACCTTAAAGCAAGACAATTGTTAAAACGTCTTGAAGACACCACTGGAGATTTATATAGCTAGAGCCAGACTTTAAATGTCTACGAAGCAAAGCTGGCCCAGGAACATGGCAGCAGTAGAAGGCTTGCCTAGCATAGCCAAAGCCCTGGGGTTGAGCCCCCGTACTGAACAGAGAGTTCTGCAAGATGATATTTACTTTTCCACCCATATTAGTACTTTCCTATCTTGCTCTTTGATCATACTCAAATAAAGATTACTTTGGCTCACTCATACATTTTCTAGACAGATATCCAGGACATAAAGCATCGTCTTTGTTTTACAGTTGGGCAAATCCCAGCGATTTCAGCGCTTGGTGAGAACCATCACCGTGCCAGGGCTTCCCTCGCCCCCCCCCCTCCCGCTCCTCCACCTGACCGAGTGCTGTCCTCACCCTCTTCCTCTAGGAAGAGGCAGGATCACACAGATAAGGGATTCCATGAGTGTTCATACTGGGACTGACAGACCCATGTCTCCTGGCCCGTGGAAGTGTCACCAACCCTTAGGTCTGGGGTTCAGCTGAAAACCCCAAAGTCCCCAGGGGTGTCATCCCCCCAAAAGCTTGCAGGGCAGAACTCGCTTTTGTACTGCATGAAGGCCTTTCCACAGAGGCTGTTGGAGGACCCCAGGCCTGAGTAGAATCCCATGGGAGTCCAGGTCAGGACTCCTGATTTCTTGTCCGTAGCTCCAGCTTCTCTGGACCTCAAGAGACTTCCGGAGGCTGCAGGTAGAGTCCTGCTGCCTCTGTTCCAGACCTAAGCCCTAATTCCATGACATCTGCCGTATACGTCAGACAGAGCTTTAGTCCAAGTTTTGTCAGTATTTCTACTGGACTGAATTAAACAGAAACTCTAGGTTGTAGCCATGGGCCCCAGCAATGCGGACACAATATTTAGAGTATTCAGCCTTCGCGCTCTTCCCACTTTTTTCCATTCATGTAGGGGGCTTCCAGTACCGAAGCCCATACAGATTTTCCTTCCTCATCCCCCCATCCCTAAAAGGCAGCCTCAGTCCATCTGCTCCCTCCTGCCTGCGGCTGCAACCTGAGCAAGATTCTGGGGCCGCCCCCAGGCTCCAGCGTTGCATCCAAATGCTCTCTGCTTACACCGGTGTCTCCTAAAACCACATCTCCAAACAAATCAAAGCGACAGCTGTAAACCGTACGCCCTCACCACTTCTCTAACTGTGTCCCCCAGTACCTGTCTGTAACATTTAGAAAAAAAATCAGGCCCATCTTCACCATGCTGTTCAACGCCCATGGAGTCTGGTGCTGGTCAACGCCGCCGATCCCTTATCCCACCATTGCCTGGAACTGCATGAACACTGTCCTAGCCGCCAGCTTCTGCAGCCTCAGGGCCCTGCACCGGGGAATCTCCAGCCCCAAATGGTCTTCCTGGAGTCCCGCTGTATCTGGCCACTTGTCCCTCAGGCCTCAAAAGTCAGATGCCCACCCCGCCTCCCCCACAGGGACACCCTACCAGCCTCACCCCCCTGAACTATCACCTCCATTCTGTTCTTCATTCACTCTTATACACGGATCAAAATTTTAATTTTCTGTTTCCCTCATACATAGGTAACACTGCGCAGAAGGATCCTGTGCCTGAGAATAGAAAGTAGCACCTCAAATACGGCAGCAAACCTTGGCTGACAGCAAGGGGTGAAGAGCAAGCACACAGGTGCCAGGAGACAGGAAACGCCTGGGCAGGAAAGCCTCCGAGGCTGCTGGAGGACCGACGCGTCCTCAGTGTGAGCATCTCCACCTGTGAGCCTCGCCCTGCAGTCCCGCACCAAACCCCTGGGTAGTGGCACCCGAGATGGTAGTCACTTCTGTCCCTAGAAGTACCTACCTCTCACCGGCAAGGGACAACCAAGAGGAGCAGGGCATTGCAGCTACATATTTTTCCGTCAAAGGCCCATATGTGCTCTAAGTAATTCCAGCCACTCTCCAGCAAAGTGCTTCAGGGTGCTCTGGTGCTGTCACCTGGGCGGCACACTGTTCTCCCTTTGTTCTCCCCATTTGCTCCAGCCTGTGAGAGGCACAAGTCTCCACTGTGCATGTCCCATGATGCCCTAGACCAAAAGGGACCCACAGGTCCCCTTCCAGGTGACACACTGTAGGTCGCTGCTCCCATGCACAAGCCTTGGGACTAAACGGCAGTCTAGCCTTGGAGCTTGCTTGGGAGGCACCCGTCACTGCGCCGCACCCCGATATACTGACTCTGGCTCAACACAGTCTAGCTGCTTAGGCCGAGTATGCTGCTGCCTGTGATGCCCGCCACTCAGTGGGCATCAGTGGTCCTGTTATGCTTGCTAAGGTGATGCCTGGTGTAGGAAAGTCCCCAGTATGCCCAGCAAGTAAGCACAGGACAGCGACCAGGCACTCTGCACTTCTATTCAGTTTGGTGTCAAACGCCAAGTCAGTGACTTGGAGAACTTGGAAGAGCTATTTCTGTCTTCTGACTACTCTCTTAGAAATTCTATTTTCTTTTACTGTCTGTTTTGAGACAGTCTTTGTGCAGTTCAAGCTGACCTTGAGCTCACCTTATTGCCCAAGCTGGCCGCAAACGTGCAGCAATGCTCCTACCTCAGCCCTCATCCTCATGTGCTGGGACAGCAGGCATGCACCACCAGGCACGGCTCCTCTTAGAAAGTTTAATGAATATGATACAATGCATCATTCCTGGCCATCATGTGGCGTAATAAATCTCTTGAATGTATTTGTCCTATCTCACTGAACTTTTGTATCTTTTGGCCAGCACCTCCACAATCGTCTGCTCACCCATCCCTCATCACTGGTATGCCACTGCATACTAAACTTTTCTAGAGTCCGTCCACAAGGGCGACCACGCAGTGGCCCTTCTCTTTTTGTGTCTGGCTCAGGCCACATAACACAGTGCTCTCCAGGTTCATCCGCCCATGCGTGGAAAGTGAAAGGATTTCCTTCTTTTCGAGGTGAATATCCCTCTGTACACATATAGCACAACGTCTTGATTCACCCCCCAGTGGACAGGACGGCGGCATGGAGGAGCACGGTGGCAAACGTGGGGTACAGACAGCTCCTGAACAAATCTCCCCAAGGTGCTCATTTTCTTCGTTTTGAATATGTGCAAGAAGTGGGGTTGCTGGATCGTCAAGCCATCCAGCTCTTTGTTCCCCCAGTAATCTTCATAATGCTTTCCATAACGGCTATATTAATTTACATGCAAAAATCCTTTATTAGCATAATATAAGAAAAATCACAGAGATATTAATGACTAGATGACATAGAAGATCTGCTATTTTTCTGTACAGTTATCTTAAGCTTAAATATTTTCTGCATATGAGCTTTGTAGAAGGTTACAGCATTTCTGCAAACGTCATTAAGCAAAGAACATATATTATGTCCTTTGATATGGAGCCCAGGTTCTAGGCGAGTACCGACAAAATTATGAATCACTCGATAGCTTTCATTCTTTTTTTGAAAGCATTATGCAGAGTTACAGAGACTAATGATGGAACCAGAGGTAAAACAATAACTTTCCCTGTGCTTTTTTATTTGAAGTAGGTAGGAGGTATGTCATAAATTTTAAAAAGCTTGAAAAAAAAAATAGTAAGAGAAAGATGCCTGCGTGCTGCTGGCTCCTGGCACCCATGCTCCCGTGCGCGCTGGCTCCATCTTCATCCTCTATGACTTCCTTCAGTTGCTGGTATTTATTTGAAGTCTGCCATTGATGAGGCACTTTATCAACTGCTATGATGCTGTGGTTCACACGTTAAGTGCCCCGGAAGTAGTGTCTTTGTAGAAAGCTTGATTTTCAGCCCAGGGTATAACTGGCAATCAGTGGGGGCTTAGTGGAAAGAAGTTGGGTCACGCGAGGGACATGCACTTTGGGGTGCCAGAGCCCATGTCCCTTCCTGGCTCTCTTATTGCTTCCTGACTGTCATAAGCTAAGCATCTTGCTCTGTCTTCTGCAGCTGACCCTGAGTCCTAACTCACCACAGGTCCAAGGGCAGTTGTGCCAAGCGTGCACGGCCAAAAATTTCTGAAACTGTCCAAATAGAAAGAGCATTGTTGTTCCTAATACGGCGATCTCCATTGTTTGGTCTCAGTTACAGAAAGCAGAGGTGTATACAAAACATCTTCCTCTTCAAAAGACCCTTGATATCTCTTGGGGTGAGACAATCTATGTATGAGTTTATTGCTCACACTCTTTTTAATCTTTTGCTAGGAAAATAACGACTGAACTATAGGTGACGGGGCAAGGTTGATTGACATGGGATTGGGATATGCAGGCTTGTCACTGATCCTTAACCAACTCTTGCCTTTTGCCTGAAACTAACTTCTCCTTCCTTATGGCTAAAGTCTTGACCACACCGCCTCCCTTGTGCCTGGAATCAGCGCCCGTCAATACCTTGGAGATCTTTAAAGACCTGCTTTGGATGCCGGTTTCTAGAAAAACACAAAACGAAGAACACAGATATTTTATTGAGATGTCTTCAGTTTTCTAGTGGAAAAGGCATGGGATAATATATTTTCTATCTATAATTCTCCTTCCTTTGCCTTGGAATACATTTACAGCCAACTGACTTTGAACGTGGCCCTGTGACTTTCTGTGAGCACGGGAAGACAGCAGAAGCAGCAGCACACTAGTCCAGAACGAGCGCTTGCCAGGACCGCAACGTGCGCTACTCCCTCTGCAGTTCGGGCCTTCGTGATGAAGGCCACAAAAGCCTAGTTCTTCACCTGGACCCCGGGCTGAAGTTGTATGGACCAACACTGCAGTCTACCTGCCTGCTGAGCTGCACGAATTTGTCTGCCAGGGAGCCAGTTCAGCCGCCATTAAGAACTGTAAGATACAGGACATAAATACTGCTGTCGGCCAGCGGGACTAGGGAGTGGTTTGTTATGCAGTGTTATCAGAGCAGAAATCTACTTGACATCATAACTAATGTGGCACTGAAACACAAACACACAAGTAGGTCACCGCCCTGGGCACTAGCAAGAAGTCACTCCAACACCCTTTATGATGTTAGACCACTGGATAAACAAGTGGTCCATATGGGTTCTAAGGCTGCCACCTACCAAAAACGTCCAGGCTACACAAAGTCTTGACTCACAGGGTAAAAATCGTTAGAAACAAAAGTAATCCTAGGGGAAGGGGGTCTCTCCAAATAATGCTTCTCAGTATATGAGACAGGATATCATCCCGTCCCAAATTTATCTTTTATGAGTCTCAAAATATTTTCTAAGCAGAATTTATTGATAATATTTTTAAGATTTGCACTGAGGTATAAAAAGCTGCCAAGAAGTTAGCTGTTCTGCCCAAAGTCATAAAATAGCATTAAGGATAAACCATACTCTTCTGCTGAAGCTAAAATGTTATTCCAACATAATCCATGAAGATCAGCAGAGGAACCCACAGTAAGCTTACTCAGTACACAGGGTGTTCATGTTATTCAGGCTGAGAGGAACCTTGGAAATTCTTCTCTCCCACCCAAACACATTTTTCAAAAACCAGAAAGCCTTTTTCCTTCATCAAAATTTGCTTTCTCCTCAAAATGCAAAGAAAGAAAAAAAAAATGCATTCTTTTAGAAGCAATTTGGCAAAATAATGTCTCTTTATTGTTGCATGATTAGGAGAAAATAATGTGCTTTTCTATAACTTTAAAAAATGTGTTCCCAGAAGCTGGTAGCTAGCTAGCTTCCCACTGTCTGATTTTCAATTGTTACTGCAGGGAAGAC
This sequence comes from Myocastor coypus, assembly GCA_004027025.1. NCBI lineage: Eukaryota > Metazoa > Chordata > Mammalia > Rodentia > Myocastoridae > Myocastor > Myocastor coypus. The sequence continues at coordinate 162,088 of PVJA010000155.1, forward strand.
TTTACCTTTGCATGTCCTAGTTGCCCCTTTTCTTGTGACCAGGATGGTGCCAGCCCATCCTTGCCGAGCTCCTGGCCCTTCACTCCTGGCTTGTGGTGATCAGGCAGTCAAAGCCAGTGAATGTGTCACGAAGCTAATCTTTTCTACAGCAACTCTATTAACTTCACTTTCAATAATGCTTGCATTTAAATTATACAGTACATAGCCATTAAATCAAGGGTTTATTCTGAGCTCACATATTTAAAGGAGAATTAAACAGGCATAGCTCTTGGGTAGCTAGTGTCATAAAACAGGCAGCAGTTGCCTTCCACCCCGGCGGTTCCAAGCAATCACTTAAATAGGAATCCTCTGACAACTCCATTAGCAGAATTACTCAACTGGATTTCGCCCTCCTCTGGCTTCTTGAATACCAAATGTTCAGGTAGCAATAGCTGAAGCTCCATCTTTATGTATCTTTTCTCCTCCTGTCGAAATGGCAGTGGTTTCATTCACTCCTTAAAGAACTAGGCTAAGATCCTTGCCTTGGTGTGGAGTACATGAAAATGCAAAGCTTACACATCTAAGTGTTAGTCTATGTTTACATAATTGCCCTGTAGGAAAGGGAGGAAAAACCAAATTCATCTGCTCCATTTTGCATGTGCACGAACTAGCAATATGTTTTCAGGAGAGAGAACCTGATTTTATCTATTCTTTTGACAATCCTCCAGTTGTTTAGACAGTCCACTGAGAGCCTGGCACTAGGTTGTAGTTAACTGCTGGCTAGAATTGTCTACCATGAAAGGGGCATATCCTAGTTTCTATTTAGATACAGGAAAATAGTATTGCATGACACAGTTTGAAAAAGAAGTGATTACTGTCTCCATAACAGGTAGGCTTTATAGAAGAGGTGGTGGTGTCCTAGTAAATTCCTTTGAAAAATACCATCTTAGAAGTAGAAGGGGGAAAAAAAAAAAAAGAAAAGAAAACAATAAAAAAAAGTCCTTGTAAAAAATAAGACATTATGTAAAAGGACTTTTATTTATATTCACTGCTTTGGTCTTTATGAATATTCATGCCCATATTCTTTTGAAACATATTTATTTAATCCGAAAGGCCAATGCTTCAGATGAGAAAAACTCATGCAGGGAAAATGAGTGAATTATTCATCTAAAAAACAAACATTGTTTGGGGACTCCGTTTTATACTTGTGTACTCAACAGCCATAGAAGTCAGCGCCCTCTGGAGCCGTGCGTGGGGACCACGGGCTCTGTGAGAAAACCCGCGGAGTTCTAGCTGCCTTTGTTTGCTCTTTCCTGTATTCTGAGAGAGAGAGAGGGAGAGAGAGAGAGATCTTAGCAGAGAGACTGCATAGCACTGAGCTGTCACAACACGTCACTCTGGCATCCACAAAGCCTCCTTCGGAGATGCAAGTCCTTCCCACACAGGGCTGCACTTCGGCCCACCAGTGTGTGGCCACCAGGTCCCTTTTGTGGCCTCCTCTGTCAGTCCGCACGGTGGCCAACCGACAGGGCCACCCCTATGAAAGAGACCAAGCCAGAGCCCACGGCGACAATGACCACATTCGTGCTGGAAACTCCCAGGCTCCTGCGGGAGGCCGTCTTCCTCAGCTCATCTTATATTCTCTGGACACGTCTCAGGCTTATATCACCCTGGCCCCCAGGGACATGGCCTGTCCCGCGCTATCAGACAAATACGATTGATCACTGCTACCAGGCTCACCAGTAAGAAACCACATGCTCTAACAGGTTTTGCTTTCACGACTTCAGTATCACTTCGCGAGAATGACACCCAGTACACTGCTCAGTGTTACCCTCTTATGACTGTATTATGAAATGTTATTTTCCATTTTCAAAAGAAACCAAAATCACTTAAAAATGAGAAAGCATGGTACTTTCTTCAGGCTAAACAGTATTTTAAAAGTTGCAACGGTTCCATTATTATTAAATATTAACAAGCATATGTGAATTCCCGTTCACTTGGGTCCACAGAGAAACATTAACTAAACAAAGTGGGAACATTTCACACACAGAATATTTTCACAGTGGTATCCTTTTGAAGATGCGGATGTCAAAGCAGACTCAACTGGCTTCAAAGAAATATTCGCGTCCTGGATTCTGAAAAATTTGGCATTTAGGTTTGTGCTTAGATTCATCGCACTTGTCCTATTCTATATTCTGGAACATAAATAATTTTGATTTTGTCATTTAATAAATGGATCCCGCCATGTCAAAGGTTGCCTTTGACCCCCTTTTAGTACACACTGTGAGGAGATGCCACGAGGTCCTGGGTTTTGGATGGAAGGGGAGCACATTGGGGTGTGGCGCCTCAGAGTTGTTTGTGGAGGCCTCCCCAGTACTGTCCTCAACCCCAGAAGTCAAGGTGGCTATACATCAGGAGAAGGGCAGAAACCTCTGACAGACATTCCTCAGACTGATGCGGGTGAGTATGTGTGTGCTGTCTCTAAACTCCCATCAGCTTAGGCAGAAAATGCTCATGTTTTATGCTTTCCTCCTTCCTTGATGTGACATCCTCACTTTTCAACTTCTTGGCTATTATTCAATATGGTTGTTCTCCAGAATTAGTCTTCATTTTACAAGGAGCTAAACCTGGTTCCCCTCCCTTGTGCCAGAGTGAGTAGCACTCTAGACTCCCTGGCACCTGCTTCTGCTATGGAAACACTGCTGCCCTCTCCATGCCCCCCATCAACATAGGGTCTGTCCCCTGCCTTCCCTAGGATTTCCCTAGCTAAGCCCCAACGCATTAGCTTGAGCTCGTGATCCACCATGCTCTGAAGTCCTGCCACTGAAGGGGAAAGAGGCTCTGTCACAGGAGAGAACCTATACACAGTGGTGACGGCACAGAATGGGGGTAGAGACCCTGAGTCTGATCCCCAGCGGACCTCTCCCCTGCCCTGAGTCAGAGCTTGAGCTAACACCAACATCGCATTGCTGAACTGATAAGGCTTTGGGATTCAACCTGTCTTACTCAAAAGTCTGCTATATTAATAATCATCATGTGAGTAAATGAAGGGATAACGGTGCAAGCAGCTGATGTCTCATTGACACCTATATTTATAAACCTTTACTATGTGTTGGTCATGTCACGGGCCTTCACTGCTAAGCCCCATACTGTGTAACTCACTGCATTGGTATGGGTAAGTTATACTATAAGAGCCTTCATAAGCTAGGAATCCAGAAGACATGGGCTTTCCACTGAACAGGTGTCTTCGTTATTTTTTTACTCGTTGCTGGGACAAATACTGAACACTCAAAATGAAGGAAGGAAAGGTTTATTAGCTCATAGTTACTGGAGGTTTCAGTCCATATTCGAGTGGCCCAAGGCTGAGTGGAACAGGGCAGAGAGCATCCAGTTTATGGCAGCGGAACAGCAACAGTTGCAACAGAGGCAGCCAACCAAACAGCGGAGCAGAGAGCAACAACTTCAGTCTGTCTCTCTGTCTCTCTTTATATTACATTCAGGCTCTCCACCTTAGGCTACACGCATAATCCCAGAAGCACTTACAAGACATAATCCCAGGCATCGTGGATCAAGTCTCAAACTCCAGATCAATAATAAATCCTATAATCCCGGTGGCTCATGAGTCAAGTCTCAATCTATAGAAGGCCCATGACTGCATGAGGCTTTGGGGGGACAAGTAGACATAAACCATAACAATGGGCTCCAGTGAGCATCTACTTGAATGACCTACACCTTTGCCCTTTTTTACACATTTAGTACAAGGTCCACAGGGTGTACAGCATCTCACTATGTAGACTGGACTTGTGCTGATCCTCCTGCTTTCAGTCTCCCAAGTGCTGGGACTACAATTTTAGTTGCTGTCACAGGTCCGAGCTATCCAGACAGCCCTTAACTTTGCCTTTGTCACTAGGCCAAGCTCTGTCTCTTAGACCTCACTGGTCAGCAAGACCAAGCTACAAGAAGGGAGGCCAGAACGGATTGCGTGAGGCTTAGAAATGGGGCATCCCAAGGCCCCTCCCCTGGCCAGGATCACTGCGGGTATAGCCTGTGACTGCAAGGTGGGAAAGGCAGTGCAAACTTACTTGGTCACTGTGAGTCCCTTATCAGGGTCTACAGCCCCGTCTCACTCCTGGGAATCAGGCGAGAAAGAGAACACTGTCTTGCTGTAATATGGGGACTACCACCTACTAAATAGCACAATGTGCTTAGACAGAGGGAAGGCGGTAGCTCAATTTGCATCGGATGCCTGTGGCCACTGGCACGGATTCCACTTTCTGTGAGTCTTCAGGCAATATGGATAAAACTACATTTGCGCATCTAGGCCCGAGCGCAGTTGTTCATTCGTCCAAAAGTCCTGTCCCCTCTCCATGGCAGAGACAGCTGTGTGGCTTCCTTCCTAAGCGAATAAATCATCGATATCATCTATGGTGCAAGTGTCTTTCTGCAGAAGCTGGTATTCCTTGGTGTAAAGCGAGGACTCTCTGCAGGCTGCAGGCACATTGGGTGTGCAGCCCAGGAGCTGGAATGCTGAGCTTTGTGTGGTCCTACTCTGTGAATGGTCGTCAGGGTGGGCTGAACAGGTCCACATCTCCGTTAGCAGACCTTGCCCACCTAGCCTTGAATCAGTCCTATCCTTGGGAAGGAAATTAGAAGTTATCTCAGTTTTGGAAACATTAATCTCTGCATCTTTTGGTGGGGAGGATATAATCACCTCTGTGTCACAATCCTTCTTCCAGGACATTCACTGGGTACTGAATTTTCTAAAATTCAGCCTCAGTCTTTTATTTTATATCAAAATAAGGTGTGTTCTTCTTAAATCATACCATACTTTTAAGAAATGTGATTTTAAATTGACATTTAAAGAACAAATCCATGGCAATAGTGAGATGTCTCAGCAGATTAAGCACCTGCTTTGGCAAGCACAGGAACCAGGGTTTGATCCCTAGCACCACAGGCCCTTCCAGCCCTGTCCCTGGGTGTGCTGAGCCAGTCACTGAGCCCAGATATGGTGGCACATGCCTGTAATCCCAGGGCTGGGGAGGCTGAAAGCAGGAAGATCACTATAAGTCTGAGCAGCAGAGAGCCCTGTACCAAATATATTTTCAAGCAATTGAAAGTATTAGCACATAAGTGACATAATTTTCTTTGTTGTTGTTGCACAGTAATATTCACCTTATGTATAGGGTTGCTAACTCTCTGCAGCCCTGCCTGGCCCAGTGTGACATGGAGTCACAGAAAGTGTAGGCTTGGATTGTGCCTCCACTGCTGGGATGTCCAGGTGCGCCCCTTATGTCCCCCTGTGTCCTCGCATGGGAGCCACCTAGAGAACAGCTGGGAAATGAAAGCATGTCTCAAGGTCCTGCAGGAAGTCCAGGAGGCAAGCAATTAACTTCATAGAAAGCAACTGCATTTAAGATGTGCCTGGCACTTGTTAATAAACGATGCTGAGTCACCTACAAGAACGTGAGAAGGGTGAAGCTCTGGAAGCCCTAAGCATCACCGTATGCCTCGGCTCTGCAGGTGAGCCTTGGCTTCTCCACACTACACAGCTCTCCATGATCCAGAGCTTTTCCACAAAAAAATTTCTACTTCAGACCTAGAATCAAGAGGTTCCCAAGAATCTTGGTTTCCTCAAAGAGTATGCAGAAACCAGAAACCGGGTTCTAGGAGGGACAACTTCAGGGTGCCACTTTACTTCACTTTTTAATCTTATTTTATTTTATTTTTTATATTATGGCTGGCTCAGCTGCCCTGGGGTGGGGGCTGGTGCAGCATGTGGTGCTGGGGATCGAACCACGGTCCCTGTGGTTGCCTAAGCTTGCCTAAGCAAGAGCTTTAGACTGCTGAACCATCTCCCCAGTCCCAGGGTGCCATTTTATGGTTACTTTCTATGACCACACTGTAACATAAAGACAAAATCATAATAAATGACAAACTGGTATTAACTCCATCAATGGGTTCCCAAAATTATTTTGTTTCCCTAGCCTGACTCAGCTCAAATGTACATCCCTTCCTCGACACTGATACACTTATTCCTACCGTCACCATTATACTTACTCCATTCTCTTCTAATACACATTATTAATGACTCCTTCAGTTACCCTGTCAATACAATTGCTAAACAGGCTAGGGTCAAAGTTTCAGATTTTCTTTTTATTAAAAACTTTCCACAACGATGAAGGTAGTAAACTTAAATCAGCTTTTTTTTATTTATTTATTTTTTTATAGCTATCAATATTACATAGGTTTAGGTCAATTGGAGGGTTTGATCTTTCTGCATTCTGTAATTTAATTTTAAAATTATATAGCAATAAAATTCAGCACCATATACATATATTTACTTTTCCATCTTTTCCATTTCTTAATTTTTAAAATCCAAGAAAATTACTTTTTAATTTTATTAGTATGTGTTTGCAGTGCACAATGATTACTTCTATCACGGAGATTTGGCACATGCATATAACCATCGTCCACCACCCTATCCCTCCCTACCTCCCTTTCATCTTTAAAATCCCATTGTATTTGCAAAAGATCTATTTTCTTGTTTCCTATCATCCACCATATTTTCTCTTCCTTAAATTATTTATAGTTTGGGTTTCTTATATAAGAGAATCCATGAAATACTTCAACTTGTGTGCCTGGCTTATCTCAATGCTATGGTCTGGAAATGCATCCTTCTTCCCACGAGTGACTCAAGGATGCCCTTCTCCATCCTGCGGCAGCACTTTGTGTACAAATGTATGTTCCTTATCCATTAACCTGTTGACGGACATATGTTCTACTTGCAAGACATGACTTGTAGCTATATATGTCTATGCACGCTTCCCTGCAATATTATTTCTTTAACTTTTTCAGGATGATGCCTAGAAGAGGAATAGCTGACTCAAATGGAATTTTTATTCTTAGTTTTTGGAAGAGTACTCATTTAATTTCCATAATGGCTGTACTAATTTACATTCATACCAACAATGTACAAGGATTCCTTTAAGCTCCTGGCCTTGACAGTATTTGTAATTCTTTGATTTCTTGTTGGTGGCCATAATTTCTAGAACAAGAGGAAATCTCAATGTTGTTTTAATATACATTTCTTGAGTGGCTGGAAATGTTATGTATTTTTTAGCTGAGCGTGGTAGTGCATGACTGTAATCCCAGCACTTGGAAGGCTGAGGCAGGAGGATCGGTGTGAGCTCGAGATCAGCCTGGGCTACCAAAGTGCGCTCAAGGCCAGCCTGAATTGCATAGCGAGACCCTGTCTCAAAAAGATTTAAAAAAAAAAAATGTTATTTTTCTTTTACTTACTGCTCATTTGCACACTTTATGCTCATTTATTCTTTTTGTTCATTTCAGTGACTCATCTTTCAGCAGATATTTTATTGCAGCGGCTTTTTTTTTTTTTTTAGTTCTTTATGTATTCTATGTATTAGTCCTGTCGAAGAAGTAGATGAAAACATTTTTCCCATTCTGAAGATTGTTTCTTTATGGTGTTGGTTTTTTTTTTTTTACAGAGAAAAAGTTTTTTAATTTGCTGAATTTAGATGTTACTTTGTCTATAACTGAAGTTTGGCTCTGGAAGACGTTAGCTGTACTTACATCTTCAAAAGTTTTACTTCCTTTATTTGCCAGCAGATTAACGTGTTTCTGTTTTAACGTTTAAGTAGCTGATCCATTTTGATTTGCTTTGATGGTGAGAGATACAGTTGTGGACTCAGTCTTCTGCATGTGGATAGCATGCCGTTTTCGCAGCACCACGTTAGAGGCTTTCTTCCTTTGTTGATTTTTCTGACTCCTTTATCAAAGAACAGATGAATAAATGTACCAAGAGTCACATGAATCCTTTTTATCAATGACTTTCTAATGAAAAAGTCTTGATTTTGGTTATCCTATTTAATTTGGAATTCTAAGATTGATTTTCACTGATTATTTGGTGAGATTTTTAATATATTCAAGTTTTTCATACTTTTTAATGTACTTATTTACTAATTTTTGTAACCTCACTGTCTGTGTTGCAGTTCAGAAAGATTTCAATTGTAAATCCCCAGTGATACCCTCTTATATCTTTTTATTTCATTTTCTTCAAAATATCATTTTTCTTTCTTTTTTGTGTGCGGGGTCTCACTATACAGCTCAGACTCGTAGTGATCCTCCTGATTTCTGCCTTCCTAGTGCTGGGATTACAGGTGTGCACCACCACACCTGGACTCCATTGCTGGCTGAGCATGCCCGAGGGTGGGGTAGAAGCTGTATGCAGTGCCAGGGATTGAACCCTGGCCTGTGTGCTTACCTAAGTAAGCGCTTAGTCCACTGAGCTAAACTGATGGCCCTCAAGAAGGTCATTTTTCTACGTTTCCTGTTGTAAGATCCCCTACTTTTTCAATATTTGCATCTAATGGATGTCCATTTACTTCCTCCCCTTTGCATTTTTAACCTACTATGCTAAAACCAGGTTATAAGTACTGAACAAAATGTAAGATAGCTGAGCATTCCCACGTGCTTTGAACCCCTTTGTCCTATTAATGTCTTACATTACTATGGCCCATCTGACACATTTAATTTGAACCAGTATTTGTTCACCATCACTAATTAAAGTCCACAGTTCATTTAGGTTTCCATAGTTTTTATCTCCTCTTGGACCTGACAACTTCTCAGTACTTCACTTATTTTTTGATGACCTTGACAGTTCTGAAGGGCACTGGTAGAGTGTTTTACAGAAATTTCCTCCAGTAAAATTTTTTTGGTATTTTCCTCATGGTTTTACTCTGCTCTGGGGAAAAAGAACAATAGGGGAAGAGTGTCAGTCCAATAACATTACATCACGGTGCACCCTACTGCCGTCACTTCAGCTGGGACCACTGACACTGGTTATCAGGCCAAGGTCGTATATGTCATAATTACTATGCAAATTAGTCTTTTCCTTCACTTTTCACACTGCATAATTTAGTAGGAGGTTGTCTGCGGGACCTCTCCTTTCCTTTAAAAGAAACAAAATGTGTATTTACTTATTTATCTGGTACAGGGTCTCATTACACAACTTGGACTTGTAATAATCCTCCTGTCTCAGCCTCCAAGCACTGGGATTACAAGTGTATGCCACCACACCTGGTATCAGTGCTTGGCACAATGTGGCTGGGGTTCTGGGGCATGAATGGCATACAGTACCAGAAATCAAACCTTGGTCCTTGAACCTGCCAGACAGGGGCTCAGACCACTGAGCTATCTCCCCAATCTTCTTTTCCTTTCTTTGCTTTTTTGGTCCCTTCCCTTCCCTCCCTTTACCTTCCCTTTGCCTGTCCTTTCCTATTTCATTCCTTTCCCTTCCATTCTCTTCTCCTTTCCCCTTTCCTCCCCATTTCCCCTTGCTCTCCTTTCTTGTAGAAGCAAAGCTTTTTCACTAGAGCAAGCTACCCATTGAGTTATTTTCAGAAGTAAGGTCTTTATCAACTTAAAGCCCTTAAGTAGACTCCCCTAGAAGCACCCATGAGTATAACATGACTTGAGTTTGTGATTCTTTCAAGATAGTTTAGCTGGGTAGAAAATTATAAACATGAATAAAATCTATCCTCAGATTCCTTAAAATATTATTGCTGGTTACCTATTTTGTTGTGTTATGACAAAGAATATAGTGTCAATCTGATGTTATTTCCTATATAATTGATGGACCCTTTTGTATGGTACCCTCAAGTGTGTTTGTTATCATCAAAATAAAAGTAAAAGTTATCAGAAATGTTTTTTCATTGACTATTTTTGGTTAATTTTCTCATGTACTCTGTGAGCCCTGAGAAGTACAGATTCAGGTCTTTATTAATTTCCCCAAGATTCCTGTATGTTTATATTAGGGTATTAGACTTTTACATTATCTTTGACAAGGGAACAAATCCATTCACTGAAGAAAATATAGCACCTGTAAGAAATGGTGCTGGGAAACCTGGTTGTCCATATGTCAAAAGTCAAACCTAGACCTATATTTCTTGTCATCAAACCGATCAAATATCTAAACATTATAACAGAAATACTTCATCTACTAGAAGATAAACTAAACTTCTGAAAGACCTAAGTATAGGTCTGAACAAAACACAAGTTGCACAAGAAACAATATCAAGAATCAACAAATAGGAGCACATAAAATTAAAAAGCTTCTGGGGTTTTTGTTTGTTTGTCTGTCTGTTTGTCTTTTTGAGACAGAGTCTCACTATGCAGTTCAGGCTGGCTTTGAACTCACTTTTTGTAGCCCAGGCTGGTCTCGAACTCACATTGATCCTCCTGCCTCAGCCTCCCAAGTGCTGGGATTATAGGCCTGTGCCACCACGCCCAGCTCAAAAAGTTTCTGTTTTAATACTTAAATCTTTCATTCATTTTGACTGTAGCTTTGTGCATTAGTGATAAGCATGGGTCTACTAAATCTTCTGGGGGAAAATGTAGGTAGAAATTTTAAATACATAGTATAGGCAGAGAGCTCATAAACGAAAACCAAACTTCAGCAGAAACACTTCACATAATCAACAACACAGATCTCTTTTTGAAAAGTTTCTGCACTTCAAAGCAAGCCTCCAAAAGAGAAAAAAAACAACAAACTGGGAAAAAATTATAGCCACCTGTCTCTCAGACAAATGTCTTCTATCTAAAACATACAAGGAATTAAAAAAAAAGAAAAAAAACCAGCCCCCCCCCCCGAATTCAAAGACCCAGTCCAAACCTGGGCATCTCAGGTGAATATATACTTCTCAGATGAAGAATTACAAATGGCAAGTAAATGTAAGAAAAAATGTCTGATACAACTGGTCATTCAAGAAATGCAAACGGAAACAACAGTGAGAGTCCCTGTCCCCCAAGAAAGAATGGTTAACATCAGTAACAAATGCTGGAGAAGCTGTGGAGAAAAAGAAATGTTTCTGTACTGTTAGCGCCAGTACAGACTGGGACAACCATTAGGGAAATCAGTGTGGAGAGTTCCTAAAAAGCTAGCACTGGAGGTCCAATTCAAGCCAGCTATTCCCCTCCTGGACATTTTTTTTTTCTACAAGAATTGAAAACTTCATGTCCCAGTGATATATGTGCACTTATGTCTATAGCCATTTGTTATGGCTAAATCCTACAAACAACTCAGATGGCCATCAGGAATGGATAAGGAAAATGTGGTATTTTTAGCCAATGAAGAATTATCCAGCTACAGACAGGATAAATTTGAGTCTTTTGTTGGTCATGGATGCAACTAGAGAACGTACTCTTAAGTGAAATAAATCAGATCCCATGTGTAAACATCATATTGTCTCCTTGGTGTGAGAACCTGAAAGAGACAAATGGAATCTGAAAGGAAATGACCTTATTCAAAGGGAAAGAGTTACTGAGTTAAGGAGAAAGACAGATTTATCTATGTGTGTAAGCGGGATGGCTTGGACAACTGTACTGTGCATTTCTGCTGATCAATGGAAAGGAGCAGTCACTGCTTTAATTTTTTTTTCGTGTCCTTTTACAACTGTTTCTCCTTTTCATCTTATTAATTTCTTATGCATTTCTTTCTCTTTGTCTTTCTTCCAATTTTAAGTGTACAAATCTGGTTATACAAGTAACTGGTTGGAAGACAACACTATGTATTACCACAAATACTGTACTTGTTACATGAAAATCTGTATCACTTGTATTTTTTCTGTTTTAATTCTAATTTGTCCTCTCCTTAAAAAAATTAGAAAAGTTCTGCGTAGCAAACGAAACAACCATTGGCCTGGAAACAACCTACAGAATGGGAAAAATCTTTTCCAGGTATTCCTCTGACAGAGGATTAATATCTAGAATGTTTAAAGAGCTCCAAAAAATTAGATTCCCCTCAAAATATAAAAACCCAAATGAATATGGAAATCTGAATTACTACTTCCTAGATGAAAAAATATGAGCAGCCAATAAATGCATGAAAAAAATGTTCCATGTCCTTGATCATTTGAAAAATTCAAACTAATACAACACTAAGAGCATGTCTATATCACTTCAAAAAGAATGGCTACTATCAAGAAATCAGTCAATTAATTTCTTTCTCATTAAAATTAATAAAAAATAAAAAGGAATCAAAGTGCAATAAATGTTTATGAGGTTATAGTGAGAAAGGAACCCCTCTTTGTTACTGGTAGGACAGCAAACTGATACAACCCCTATGGAAATCAGTATGTAGATTCCACAAAAACTAAAATGAACAATTTCATTTGACCCTCCTAGGTAGCTTCATGAAACAGTTAATGACATCATATCACAGTGAAGTCACACCCATGTTTACAGCAGTGCAATATCTATTAGCTAAATCTTGAAAACAACTTATATCTCCAACAACAGTCAGATGTATTAAGATAATGTGGGGCCGGTGAGATGGCTCCGCGGTCTAAAGCACTTGCTTAGGCAAGCTTAGGCAACCATAGGGACCGCAGTTCTACCTCTGGCACCACATGCTACACCCCCCCCCCAGTGCAGCCTGAACCAGCCATAATATATATATATATATATATATATATATATATATATATATATATATATATATATATGAAAAGAAGATGTGGTATTCATCATACTCAAGTAGAGTCCTATGGTGCTATAAAGAAGTCATTTGTAGGAAAATGAATGCATCTAGAGATCATAATGTTAGGTGAATTCAGACACATGAGATTAACTACCATATGTTTTCTGTAATATGAAAAAAAGAAACTACACACACACATATGTGTATGTGTGTGTGTCTTACAAATTAATGTGATTTTTGGTCTCTATATGTGATAATCAACTTTATAAGGGCTTATAAATAAATGATTCTGATGTTGGAAAATAAAGGGGAGGGGAAAAAGAATTTAAATGTGTTGTGTACCTGTACCAATTCCCTACAATGCATGCACTGTAACAATGTACTAATAAAGGTCTAGCAACAAATTAGTACTGTTTTTTTTTTTTTTATACTGCTTATATTTTTGAGGACTCTGATTACATAAATGTTGAATTTTTTCTGTCTTCTATATTTATTTTTTTCTTTCTTACCCATTTTATCCTGATTTCCTTGGCTAGTTTGTGGTCTTTATTATATTTTTGTAAAATCTATCCTGTCCTAGGAACTTCTGTATTTTTGTTTAGCCTTCTCTGAGATTAATCAATTCTCATTGCATACGTCCCTGTTCTTTTTATACATTAGCAGTTTTCAACTGCTAATTTCAATTGCTTACAGTGTTGCCTTTGTGAAAATATATATTATTTTGAAGTTTGTTACAGTTGTGAAAAATTCTATTTTGGCTAGTAGGGTTTTCTATTTGCAATTTCTAATTGCTTTTTAGAGGACTTTGTACAGATATTGCCTGCCAGGTTCTGTTTATTTCCTGAAGAAACAATGCCATGTACATGTAAGCAAGAAAGAAGGCCTTCTTATTCTGATATAATTTTCCAAACACTTTCATTAATCAATGGCTTCTTAGGAGGGAAAGAGTGAGTCCTGACTGCTTCTCTTCTGTATCAATATAACTTTAATTTCTACTTTTATTCTTGTTTCCTTCCATCATTTATGCATTTAATAAACAATGTCCCCCACCCTGCTATAAGAGAAATTTCTCTCCGAGACTTACTTCTGAAAAACTTTTAATAAGTTTCTGTAAATTATCCATGAGTCAGTTTTTTGATCGAGCAATTTCAGACCAGTTTCAGCATCTTCTTGCACAGGTAGGTCTGCATCTCTCTGGGGATGCTTTTATCATTTTTCATTTCCCACCTCCAGGTTGTCACTATTATTTCCTCTGTTTCTCCTCAGGCATCAGCTCCATGTATAACTCTGCTGGTACTTAGTCCCTACCATTGCATAGGACTTTATTTATCTTTCTTTTTATTATGCTTTCAGGACGGTTATGGATGGTTTCATTTTTCTTTTCTTACCGATGTGATGTTTTTGGAGGGACTGTGAAGAAATTTAGATGATGAGGCTACCTAAAAGAGTACAGTGACATCAGAAACCATACTGTCCCATTTTGATTCCCCAATGGTTAGATTTTTTTTTTTTTGAAGACACACACTTATTTCCAATAAGTGTGTTCTAGCTATCTGTCTATTCTGGTAGCCTAATTGTGTAATTATACTATATTCTTCACATTGTAATATCAGAAAAACTGAAATGTCTATCTATATATCTTCTTTCTATAACTTTCCTGGTTATTCTTATCTGTATCTGTACCAATCCTACTAACCAGAAGGTATTGATACCTTCTGTATCAATGCAATCATGTGTGATTTACCTGCCCATATTGTGTGTGTATTTCTGTTAAGGCTGCGTACAATTTTAAAGGTTGAAGCTCAGAAAACTACGAAGCACTTTTAAAAGCCATTGACTCTTCATATGTGTGAATACATATGTTCTACCACTTGATCCATTTATGCTACTTCTTTCAAGTTTTATAGCTTTCTTTTGAAGGATTCCTAGATATATCATTGAGAGTGTAAATAGGGTTGTTATTCTATGATAGCTATAAAATTTCTGCTCCTGGTGAGCACTGTAAGTTAACCACTCATGCAAGAAAACCCTCTACTAATGTTCTAAACTGAGTTTCCTCAGTTTCTCAGGAGGCAATAATAAAGTGACACCGCTGAATGAGTGGCCTGTAACTGCAAAAGAATTAACTGCCTCAATTGAAAGTTAAATATGAACATTTAGAAAGGTTGAAGCATCTTGTGCAGACACCTCCACTGCCAAGACTCTAGATCAACGTGGAAAATAGCCATTAATGATGGCTTTGCCTTGCTCTTTCTCTATCTGGAACTTAACTGTCCCCTTGCTTACAGTTTACATCAGCACAGCATTGCCTCGCACGGCCGACAGCACACATCTGTCCGCAATCTTCATCTTAATTAAAGCTCCAACTGAGCAACTACACTGAGGATAGCAGCGTGCAATACTAAAACCATGCTTGGAATACCTATCGTTCTGGTCTTCCAAAATGCGCACTGCTTCTAATGTTATATTAATTATTGCTATACTCTCTCTCTCAAGCAAATATTTTTAAAAAGGTAATAAAAAAGAATAAGAGACAAGAAAAAATGCCATAGGATTGACCTGCTACACTTTTATATATGGTTAGATTTCTAAATTTCTGTGCAAAAAATGTGTAATTGTTTCTTTTAAACCACATTCTATAGGGATTTGTTAGAATATCAATGATGGATGGAAAATACCAGTTCCATGTTAAGTTTAAGGCACTTTAATATTCAGAAAGATAGAGATGTTAAGCTCAAGTGCCTATGTTGTAGGATTATAATATCACTAAACTTCTCCACCGGAGAGTTAAGAACTTAAGTTTGCAGACCAAAAAATTAGAGAAAAAAAAAAAAAACGGCTACAAGGAAAGCCAATATTTTGGCCCTCGGCCTTCAAGGTCAGTGAGGACAAAGGACATAAGGGAACCTGTACTGTAACATCCTATAACTCAGTGGTTTCCCAAATTTTCTGTTCAAGGAGATTATGTGGCCACAGAAGAAAGAGATCTACAATGTATAGTGTGCTTGAGGAGAGTCACCTAGAGAGAAAACATTCTTCCTAGCTTTCATAGACAGCAAACTGGTGAAGCAATGGCCATGAATCATCCAGACGGTTGACACCAACTAAAGTTTTATAAAATGCTGTACATGGTTTCAGGGTAAATTCTGAGAGTATTTGACTGACATTGTCAGGTACAAAAGTTACGTGTTTTGTTATATAGGTCTTGCTTTACCTTGGTCTTAATCAGCAGAAAAGTCTAGCCATGAAGTAGGCCATATTAATATGTTGAGCTCTAAAAGGCTCAAGTCAACAGCTTCTGACATTGCCAGTTCTGCTGATAGCCCACTGCCATTATGGCCCATTGGACTATATATACAGCTACCTTCTCTTAGTTCAATGAGAAGAAATATTCGTAGTAATAGTATTTATACAAGATATCATGTCTGCATCTTGTACTCTGAACAACTACTATGAAGACAACAATATGCAATGTATTAATTATTGTAACTGTCCTACTAACCTGTTTTGAAACTGTCTCGTTATTCTTTCTTATTAAAATTAATAAAACAAGAAAAAGCTCCAACTAAGAGGGTGGTATTCCTATAAAAATGTTAACTCTTCTACACAGCATTTTATAAACTGTCAAGGAATTTATTTAGTAAGAGTCTCGTCTCTGTGAACTAGAACTGAATTTTATGAACTGCTTTTGAGCAGATTGCAAATGGGTTTCTAATTTTTTGTTTTGCTGCGTTAAAAGGTTAAGACACATTAAACATTACTAAATTTTCTTATGTTGTACTTTCTCTGCAGTCTCCCTCCCCAGTAAAATCCCTATGTAGTTGTGCATGGTACCATCAACTTGGAAAAAAATTTAATCCCTATAGACATGTTACAGAGTTGGAAACAATATAAACCTCATGCTTCTGAAGATCTTATCACTTTGTTTATTGCATAACCTATAGAACTTGTTTAAATTATTATGTACCAGGTCCTTTTCTAGATACTGCTACTACACCAGTGAAGAGCAGAGAAGATGACTGTGTAAACGCTGAGTTACTCAGCTACCACAATAACTTGGGGCAGCAGCTAGAATGTAGAGGCATCTACCTAGAGTCTCACCCACCATGAATATTATACTTCCCAAAATACACTGTAGACATGTGCCGATGTCTTTCATGAAATTTCACATCTATAGCAGTGAGATTCATTCAGACTATTTGCTGGTGTGCTCTTTTTATCAAGCAAGATTCAGGTGAAGCCAGAGGCATAAAATCATTTACAGTGCTCTTCTTTTCTTAGTTTATATTACACACTGCATTAAACGTCCCAATCAAAACCAAGCCTTTCTAATATGCTAGCCTTGAGATCATTTTTTTCTTTCAAAACTTTTCAGTTACTTTATTATTCTCATTTCCTTCACTGTTTTTTAGGTAATATATGTTTTAATAAAAAGCCATCCCCCAGGGCCAGGGAGATAGCTCTGTGGCACAAGTGCCTGCCTGGAAAGGTGCAAGGTCATGAGTTTGAACCCTGGTCCTGAAAAAAAAGAAATCCATCCCTCAGCATAATGTGCTGGCCCCATCAGCAGGGTGTGCTGAAAGGGTGACTGAGACTGGGTGTGGTGGCACGTGCCTGTAATCCTAGCACTTGGGAGGCTGAAAACAGGCGGGTTACTATGAGTCTAATCTGTGTAGTGAGACTCTATAGACCCTGTACTAAATGTAATTCATAAAAAGGCATCCCTTTCCCTTTAATTTTCCTACGTAGTAGCATAGATTTTTCTGTACTGGTGCTTTGCAATTTGCTGCTATTAGGGTATTGCTGTCCTGGTGAAGGAGAAGTACATTTCAAGGGGGCACACGGAGGCCAGCAAAGGAAAAGGAAGTCCCTTTGACCTCTTCTGCAGCATTGCTGAAGGAAGTACTGACACCAAGAAGTGACAAATAAATTATAATATACATCACCCTTCGCAAAGCTATTCCTAATTTCCAACCCAATTGGTCCCCTAACATACAGCTACCAAAGAAAAGCGCACGATGGGAACAGCAGTGACCCTATGGTGTCCTAGAATTTGTGATCTGATGACAGAGGATGAGAACTCCTCATGTGCGTGACTCCCCCTGAAGTTGCGTTCCTTGGCCTACCGTGAACTTGGTGGTTAGCATGGATCTGTTTGTCAGCCGTCTATCTATCCATCTCCAGGGCCTGGATTTGCAACTATGCTGTAAAATACCAAGTTCAGTCTTGCTATGTGCTCAATATGGTCAGTACATGCACTTCAAAGGCCCCTGTGGTGTTGGATTCCGGTGCCCAGGGTGATGAACAGAGAAATTCTGGGACCTCCTGAGGATCTTGCCGACCACAGAAAGGCCCCCCTTAGCTCCTCAGAGACAACTACCATGAAGGACTGAGACTGGCCCTTCCTGGGCGCACAGGTCCTGCCTCTCCATGTGAGCTTGCCTTCTCACAAGTGCTGTGCTCTGGGTCATCATCAGAAGCAACCTGATGCTACCACATGCCCAACACTTGTAAACCTGTGAGCTACATAAGCTTTTCTTCCGTATTATATCCCCAGCCTCTGGTAGTTTGTGATAGAGGTGAGATCTGACTAATGTAGTCTCTGTCATAGTAATTTTACTTGTTCTCCTTACTGCCCTTAAGCTCATATATTTAATAATAAAAAAAAGCACAGAAATAAACTCTCATGGTACAGGAATGATATTTCTGATCCTGGATTTTTAACTATACATGCACATTTTACACTTGGGTTGTGTCTCTGATAACACGTCTTTTACTTTTCTATAAGTCGGGCTCTGCTAATCACGGGTACCATGTAGAAAATTAGCATACACATTTTTCCAGGCATGAAAGATAATTATTTTTGTAAATTCAGTTGTTTCCTTCATGAGAGTTCTGAAATGAGTAAGCCTTCCCTGACTGGCTAAATAATTCATTGAAACTGTCTTCAAATTCATTCCTAAATTGAGGAAATGAAAACTACCCTCATGAACTATTTTTAGATCAAGATGTCAACATCTTTCAGATTTAGCAAAGAAACCTAAAGTATACAATATGATTTTGCCAGGCTTATGTATAAAATGGGAAAATGCAGTGAAAATAAAATACTATTTAAAAAGAACCTTTAATTACCAGTAGATATAAATAACTTTCTTTGAGGTTTAAAAAGAAATCAGTTTAAGTCATTTCACTTAAGAGTGACTATGCCTGCAAATGCATCTAGTTTCGTTTCTTGGGAACAAGTCAGGGGTTCACCTAGGAAGAGCTGTTCTTTTCAGGAAAGGACATTTTCTTTACACTTAAAAGCATGCAGTTCCATAAATGGGTTAACGGATACCGTCATCAGAGTCCGTGAGATTACACTAGCGTTTCAAACAAATGAGCTGGAAGATGTAACAGAGTCCTGACCGAATTTCCTGGTATGTGGCAAAAGAAAGGGCAAAGGTTCCACAGAGGAGACTAACATCTCTTATTTGGAGCCCTGGGCGTGGGGGCGGTGTAACTTGATGGGCTTTGTGTGGTCCACTTAGGGGAGTTGTTGGAGCAAGCTTTTGGCTTTCGAGTGGGCTTGGGCCTGGGGGTGCTGCATATCAAAGTCTGGATGATCACCGGCTCACCCACCCAGCCTCATGGACAGAGCAACTCTGCTCCATCAGCCCCTTTCACCATGATGCATCTTTCTTGGACCCAGCTGACCATGGCCTGGACCCCTCGAAATATGAATCAAACTAAACCTCTTCTTCTTTTGGTTGTGGGCATTGGGTACTACATCCAGCAAAGAGACAGCTGCCTCAGATATAGAGTGTATTCATTATATAGAGCACATTCATGAGAGAAGTCAGGCAGAGGACATCACCCAGGTGTCATGAAGGGGTGGCCAGGCCCTGCCGAGGATGCGCCTATATGCGCTATGTGCCTGCCTCAGTATGGCTTAGGGAGTGGGCCAGACTGAAGACAGTCACCAGGGAATCAAATATGAGTAGGCCTGAGTTTTATTTTATCTTGCAGCCAGGGAAAGCTTAAGCAAGACACAGTAAAAAACGAAGAGAGAACAGAGGTGAGGAAGAGCTAGACAATTCCTCAGAGGGAACGTGCCAGGCTTCTGGGGAAACAACTGGCTGCAACCCAAGACAGTGAGCCCAGAGCTCTCCCATCGACCGCCCCGCCTCCCGCTGCCTGCATCTGAGTCCAAGCCACGAGGACAACTAATCCAAATGCAGTCTGTTTCTTCGTTTTCTTGTTCTCAATCCCCCGTTGAGCTGTGTTACCTGATACTCTGGTGGCTCTCCAAGCAATTCACACTCTGCTGGCAACCCAGAAGAGAGATGACTAAATCTTCATTGTGACTTTAAAATGGGCCTTCAGAGCACTCGCCCAGGTAATTACGAACCCTAACAGGACTGTCCAGCCCCGTTGGCCTCCTGAGCCCGTGCCATTGGCCAGGCAGGCCTGGTGGGGTCTAGAAATAGGATACAGGCCATGTCTACAGAGTTGAGTTAAAGATGATAAAATCTGAACACGCAGTATCAGTCTCAGTTCTTTCTTCCTAGGAAAGCACTATAGGAAACACAAAGCCACATGCATTGGCCTCAAAGGCAGAGCGCAGTGTTCCCAGAAGGCTGGAACTAAAAGGTGTGGATGCAGAGAGACAGGAGAGACCGATGCACATCGAGATGCTTGGGCTTCAGCAAGAGGTGGAGGTGGTCAGGGGCACAAGGCGTCGCCGAAGGTGCCCAGCAGGACAGGAGACCATTCCTACCCATCCCCTGCTCCACTCAGAATCACAACTACAACTAATCCAATGGAGTCAGTTTCTATGAACTATGATAGACTAGGGTTTGAGAAGGACTGCCCCCCACAACACTGCCTTGCAGGCAGGCGTCTGAGAGACTGAATGCTCCCCTTTCACTGGGGTAGACCTATAGGGAAAAGGTCTTCCTTCAGAACCACCAGCCTTGAGTGACTTCACTATTCTTAAGGCCTATCATTCCATGACCCTTTGGCATCCTCTGCCATCTCTTGGCCTGGCAACTCTGTACGTACTATGTGGCTGAGGGACAGAGGAGCTGGGTTCCCTCCCTGAACAGATGGGACACACAGGGACTGTTTCTCCAGACAATTTTGCCTATACTGAAGGTTCTTCCCAACCTCTCCCTGTGTGGGCGAGGCAGTCCTAGAGGGCTGGCTACTAGGTGAGGCCCAGGGGCCAAGGTGGAAACTCATGCCTGTTCCATTCCTGCTTCTGCAACCTGGCATTCCTCAGGGCAGAGAAGCTTAAGGCTGAGGATGCTGCGGCACTGCCCTGTGGTCAGCACTGTTCCATGTCTCATGGCAGCCGTGTCCTCAGATCAAGAAACGTCAACATCGCCATCTCCCTGTCCCGACTGTGAGAAGGCAGGAGAGAGACTGTGGTACACATTACCTGCATGTGCAGCCCCCCCCCCGCATCTTCAGGTGGCCCCCAGCTCGGCCGACACGACCTTTCCAGCCTCGAACAGTGAGCTCCCTGCCTCTGCTTCTCACCCTTCATTCACCTAGCACAGCTGGAGCTGTGTCCTTCCAGGCCCTTCCACGCAACTCAGCACTTAGGTCATGCTTTCTCTTGGTTAAACGAAAGCGCTCTTGGTGGCCCCTCCTACTCGCAGCGCTTCCTCAGCTCTACTTCTACCTCCTTCAAGAGTGGCTGCATCTCACCGACCTCCCAGACAGCTCCCTCGAAGCCTCCTAAAGGTCACTGTGTCCTTGCCAGCTGATCCTGACCAGCTAAACCCCCTGGAGCCCGGCGCCTCCAGGACCACTGGTCTACCGAAGTGTCCACCACTTCAGCTCTGCAAGTTGCCCTCACTTCCCGTTCACCACCACATCCACGCTTTGCGGCGACTCTCACAGCATGCATCACTGTGGAAGCTGCTGGTGGGGCCGCCTCTGTCCTCACAGCCTATGCTCTTCACAGGGCCAGTCCAGGACTGCCACGTGGCTCCAGAATGGCCACCCTGAATGAGGCACTCTGACTTGGGCTTCCCAGTTCAGTGTCTTGCTGCTGGAGCCTTTAAAGACTAGGTCATAATTACCCAAACAGCATATTCTTTCTTTGTCAGCCAGAGATAATAAACTCTAAGGAGGAGGCCATTCCCTGAGAATATACCGTGGCCTCTACAATCTCACCGCTCCTGCTGTCAGGTGGTACCTGAGTCTAATTGGGGCCATGTTCCGTGGGATCGGCAGGCGTCACCCTGTGCAGTCCTGCTTCCTGTGCATCCTACAGCTGGAGTGTGGGAGGGACAGAGAGCAGTGAGCCTGCAGCGAACTGTGAACACTTAAATATGCTGCTCTGAGCGCAGCTCCCTTTAACATCAGCAAGTTATGAATGACGGGATGAACAGAGCTGAGGCACGGCTCCCACAGGTGCCATTTGTATTACACAACTCCTACCGGGTGTAAGGAAGAGAAGGCGAACATCAATTCTGTGTGTGTCGTTTTGTCTATGACAATTCCTGCTGCTCCTTGCAGCAGTAGTGAGAGTCCAACGCCACAGCAAAGTGCCTTCTCTCAGAAGTACCATCCCTGCCTACTAAAAACGATGGGCTTTGTCACTCCATGAAATGCTAAACCTGTGTTCAGACTGAACCAAAGAGGACAGAGGCGTGAGGTCTAGCCGAAGGAAAGCTCAGGATGCCAGCTCCGGCCTCCAGGGCAGTTGCCTGCTGTCCTGGTCACCACATCCTGCTCTTGGGAGTCTCAAAGTGTCGCCCTTCCCACACACTCACTCAGAGAGAAAGAGCAATGTGACTCTTGGCATATGCGCCAGAACTCAGTCTTTTCCTGCCCTGGGAGAATCCTGGGTATTTACAAGCAAGAGTGCCTCCCCTTTTTGGAGTTAGGAATCCAGGGTTGGGCATAGGCTTGGGATGGATCTCTGACGTAGTGGCAGCCCAGTGACGGAGGGGGAGGGGAGAGGAGGGGAGGGATGAGGGACAGGCCACTGTTAATGTTACGAGGTGACAGAAGTCCCTATGGGAGGAATGCCCCAGGGAAAAGCTAAAGAGAGGCGGGAACCCTACATGGGCGACCTGAAGAGAAATGACTGCATCCAACAGGAAGTGGGCAGAAGAGACAGAACAGCCCTGGGTGCCGGGCACCTCACCGGGAACGTATCAGCCTGGCTTTGTGTCCTTGTCTTCACGTACGCTGCGTGCAAAGTCCACTGTCCCAGAGACACCTCAGCGAAGTTCTGGGATGTCTTCTCTGAGGTAGGGACCCCAGGTCACATAAGATGCACATTTTGGATTGGAAATGGGGGTCAAGAGTTGAGCCCCCAAGTCCCTCCACACAGGAGGGGCCTCAGGGCTCTTCTCCTTTTTCTTACAGAAGTGATTAGCCGAGGAGGAGACTGAGCTTAGCTAACTGCTCCAGCTCAGCTGACGGTCGCTTCACAATAAGCGCTGCTCAGCTGGGCGTGGTGGCTCACGCTTGTAATCCCAGCACTCGGGAGGCTGAGGCAGGAGGATTGGTGTGAGTTCGAGACCAGCCTGGGCTACAAAAGTGAGCTCAAGGCCAGCCTCAATTGCATAGTAAGACCCTGTCTCAAAAAAAAAAAAAAAAAAAAAAAAAAAAAAAAAAAAAAAAAAAAAAAAAAAAAAAAACCACAATAAGTGCTGCTCATCAGACGCATAACTTCAGCATTCTGGAAGGCCGAGGCAAGAGCCCTGCAAGCTCAAGCCTAGCCCGGGCACCTTAGTGACTTAATGAGCCGGTACCTCAAAATAAAGCCAAGGCTGGGCTCGTAGTCACTGGGAAGGCCCTGGGCTCAACCCTGGTACTGCCATAGGCAAGCACATAAAAATACTCATTACTCATCAGTCTCCAGGAAACTCCTCAGAGACACCCCTTTTGGTTTTCAGGAAGATGCGGTCCCTGGCTGAACTCTCCCAGAGATCCTACTTTTGCACTCAGGACCCCAAAGTGGGGCTTTAGGAGCCCAGAAGAAGCAGAAGACAGAGTGAGGAGAAAGATGCTTAGGATTTCCGCCTTCTGAGGAAGGAGCCTGGGGCTCTGTTATTGGGAAGCTAAGGACACAAGCAGCTCGGCTGCAGACTTGCCTTTGTTCCTCCGGGGTATGCGTCCCAGACTCCCTAGAACTCTCTACCGCTGTAAGGGGGGTAAAAGCTGATCAGTGCAGGCTTAAGTGGGGTTAAAAATCCAGTAGGAACAGCAATCGCAAGACAGGGCTGAGCAGGAGAAAGTAGCCATCGCGATGGTGACCTGCGTGGCCGCCAAGTGCATTCCCAACCAGACTCAGGGGACAGAGTGACCCCAAACTTGTACACCTGATGGAAATCCTGGCAAGGCAGTCTGGGTTACCTTAAAGGATTGCAGATTCATTTATGATGAATGTTGTTTCGTTCCCTTCAGTGGGACCCACGTACTAAGAAGCTCTTTTAATGATGTGTTTTGTAGACACAAGTTTTCACCCACACCACGCCAGAGTTTCCCAATAAAAGTACATCTAAATAAACAGTCTAAATTTGTTAGAGAAGGCAGCCTATTTCACTGCCGAAATAAAAGAAGGAAATCAATTAAGAGGATGACTAAAGAATTACCGTTTTAAAAATGGCTTTGTGTTGGACGGCTTGGTCTCTTGAGAAGTGGGGCAGTGGTTATATCCTCACCCAGCACTGTGACCCCAGGCAAGATATTTTAAATACCTCATTTGCAGAAAAGCAAGTGAACACACAGACTTCCTGGGGAACCAAATGCTGCGACCCTGGGCAGAACCAGTTTGCTGTTAGAGGCTGTGTTTCTGGGTGTTGGGTGTAGGGTGTTGGGCGTCTCACCATTGATCCGCAGTAACTGGACCTCAAGAGTGAGGTTCCGTCAGAATTCAGGTGGTTAGTGGCTGCTTACGTCAGGAACGAAGGGTTTTCTTCAAATGAGTGACCAGCAACGACGGGTGATCTGCTGGTGTATGAGGCCGTGAGAGGACAGCAGCGCACGAGGGCTCTGAGAGGATCAAACGTGGACGTGGTGCTGCGTGCCTGCCTGCCTGCAGCGGCGATGACCTCGTGGGGTGACTGCAGAGAAGGCTGCTCTGGGTGTGTGTGGTGGGAATGCCATACAGGATGAGAAGTACGGCTCAAATGCCGGTGTGGGAGGTGGCGGGGGAGGAGAAGCCGGTAGCAGCGGGCTTGGGTGTGGGCAGGCAGGGATGGACCGTGCGGGTCTGCAGAAGCGCGTGGCAGAAGCCCAGAGGCCAGCATGCGTGGTCAGCAGTCTGGCTGCACCCAGGGCTGACTTCAGGGCCACACTGTCACCTACTTAGAAGTCACACCGAAGGTCCGGTGGTCACACACCGAGGTCACACTTGTGCCCTCATGGACTGGATCTGAAGCTGAAAAGCCACCTTAGGGAGGTGGAGACCACCTCGGGAGCATCAATCCCAAGATGCTCCTCATGTTCCCCAGAGTCAGGGACGCCCATGCCACTCTCTCCCTCTGTAGGGACCCTGGCCTCCAGCAACCTGCTGCTTCAGTTTGACTCCCCATGCTACGTTCAGCGTGGCTCAACCCCAGGAACCAGTTCTTCACATCTGCATGCCATCTAAGGTCTCTGTCCTCAAGTCTCTGCTGCAGTGGTTGTGCGCTCCAAGGTTGGTGCTCTTTTCTTTAAAATGTCACAATTCATGCAGGCAAAAGAGGGATGTTGTTGTACCGAAGTAGGGGAAGCTAGGCGTGGTTACGTAGGCGTGGTTACGTAGGCGTGGTTACGTAGGCACACCGCCCCGTTTGCACAAAGCCGGGTCTGTTGCCACAGTAACAATCTGCCTGGAGGTGTCAGAGACTTTCACAGTTGCTCACAGGCTGAGCTGCCGCAGGAAGTGGGCCTGCCCTTCCTCAAATATGTTTTTTTTTTTTAATCAACTTTCCTTGGAATTCATTTTCAAAGTAGTTTCGTAAGACTCACTGAGAAAACTCAGAAAGCGAGTACCGGTGACACAGCAGATGAATCAGGAGTGGCAGAGCTGTGCGTGGCGTCACAGTGGGGTGTGCCCAAGGAGCGTGCCTTGGGCAAGCTTCCCTGCTTCTGTGTCTATTAGCTGAGGTAGGACTGCACAGGGCGGCCTCTGGGTGCAGGCAAAGGACCAGGGAGCGGGAGGGGAGAAAGCTGTTATTATGGGAACCGAACACAAGGCCGCAGGGCCAACTGTCTAACTATTCCCAGTGATGATTTATTTTAATTTTTTTAAATTTTTTTATTAATTTTTTTTCTTGTTTCAGAACCTTTGTTTGTTTATTCATTCATTTTTATGGCCAGCTCAGCCCACCCTGAGGGCAGGGCTGGCGCAGCATGTGGTGCCGGGGATCGAACCGCAGTCCCTGAAGCTGCCCAAGCTTTCCCAAGTAGGGTCTTTAGACCACTGAGCCATCCCGCCAGGCGCCCCAGTGATGATTTAGAAAGCACAGCACAATGAGCACGGAACCCAGCGCCGCCGACATTGGTGTCGCGCTGTGCCTGGCTGGTATTTTAGACGTCTGTGTGGCTAGCGGCACGGTCGGCAGGCAGGGCCTTGTAACAGCTTCCACCCAGGAGGCAGCGGCAGTCGCCGGCTCTAGTGCTATTTCATGGACCGTGGTCATCTGCTGAGTTTGTCATGAATGAAAAAGTTGTTATGCAGCATTCAGCAGTACTTATGTACCTCGGTGTGTGTGTGTGTGTGTGTGTGTGTGTAGGCACACCCATGCATACAATAAGTCTCACAATACATTTAATTATATATGCTGTTTGGTTTGCTTTTTGATTTTTCTTTGCTTTCAACACACATATATATATATATTTATATATGTATGTATAAATTCTATAATATATAATTATATATGTATAAAATATATATTTATGTATACATGCACACATAAATATATAGGTAGAATTTATACATGCGTGCACATATAAATACATATATTTTTTTTTTCTTCTCTTTTTGAGACAGGGTCTCACTATGCAGTTCAGGCTGACCTTGAGCTCACTTTGGTAGCCCAGGCTGGTCTTGAACTTGCACAGATCCTCCTGCCTCAGCCTCCTGAGTGCTGGGATTATAGGCTATATATTTTTTGTAAACCTTATTTATGTTATGGCTGGCTCATTCTGCCCTGGGGATGGGGCTGGTGCAGCATGTGGTGCTGGGGATAAAACCATGGTCCCTGGAATTGCTCAAGCTTGCCTAAGCAGGCACTTTAGACTGCTGAGCCATCTCGCCAGTCCCCTATAATATTTTTAAAATAATTTACCCTAATATGATTACCAGAGACAGAAAAAGCCTGGTCACGCTTGCTCAGAATAACTTCTTATCTCTAGAGACAGTTTCTTCCAAAGCTTTCAGGTTTCCCCATTTTCTGTGCTCCTCATGAATAAAATCACTTATATTTTCATCTTGGATTTCTACTTAGACCTTTAAGTAACTTCCACAACAAATAAGAACACTGCGTCTTTCTAGCTGATCATTTTATCTTCATAGTCATAGCTGTTCATTAAAACACCAGTGACTGAAGGAGACAGATCAACATCAATAACTAACATCCATACCAAAAGATCTTATCAGCTGGATGTTTATTCTTCTATGTTTTTCCAAAATGAAAAAACTAGAGGATTGTGTTACACATCTTCTAAAATGATAGATTACATGGAGAATTTTAACAAGTCTTCGTGGTATAGTGTTTACTGATGTCCTACAGCTTTGTAAGTCTGGTATTACAGTACCGCTCTTAAGAAGATTCGGTTACATCTTTGGCATATTTATGAAATTACATTCTTAGGATCGTTCAACAGATATGGAACCGATGTGTCGAAGAAAACGCACGTTTTAAACTTGAGGGAAAGTGAGCCCAGATTCCCTTCGTCAACACACAGTGACCTCTTCTTTGCTAGCAATGGGTGTGCCTGGTCCTTCCGCCCCACATTATCCTTGCTTGGACAGAGTCACGCCCCTGGCATGGAAGTTTCAATTTATCATCACCAAGACTGAATTTAATACCTTCCACGTATTATTTCTTCTATCAATTCCACATTCATGTTTTGCCTGTGTCTGTGCCTCTATTAGAGTCCTGAAATTATTATTACAATAAAAACGCGCCCTGGAGGCTGGAATCGTGAAGCCTCTGACATTCACTTAAGCTTCAAGTGTTTTTCCCAAAGGGCAGCTTTTGTATATTCTGTCTTGGTGCTCGAGGTGGGACTCAAGCTGTACATCAGTGAGCCTTTTGCCTATTTTACTTGTAGGCAGCTGCTCCTCAGTGCCTGGGGTTGCAGGCATATACCACCATCTTTATTTTTAAATTGTTTTATTAAAAAAAAAATTAGGTACTGGGAACAGAACCCAGAGCTTTCACATGGAGCTACATCCCTAGATGTAATATTAATTTTGAGATACAGTTTTTCTAAGTCAATCCGTAGCCCAGAGGCTTGGTTCAAACTTGCGGTCTTCCTGCCTCCTTCCTTAGTTTAGGGGACTAGGGCTACAGCTGGGCATCACTGAATTTATTTTTACCTTTCCTTGCTCTTCAGATTCTCTACAGCACAGGCCCGCATCTTTTAGATGGAGGAAAGCTTTCAACAGATGTGTAGTCACACCTGCATATGTTCAGAGACAGAAACCAACCCTTGTACAGGGAACAAGAGGAAGACCAAGCATGACCACTAGAGTTAGTAACGTGGAAGTCACTGGTGATCCTGGCAAAGTGACCTTGATGACAGCGGTTTCAGGGGAACTTGAGACCCTGACCCTCTGCTTTCCTCTGGCTACTCTCAGGGCCATACAGATTCCACCCACTCCACATCCGCTGACATCCAGGGAAACTCCAGACACAGGCACTATCTCTGAGGCATTCTGTCACACAGGAAAAGGGAGGGATGAGATGGTCTATCATAGGACCTGAGCTTGGGAAAGATGGGTTTTAAGACTTAAAAACAACTAACATGTAACATGTAAGCCAGGAGATTGGAACAATGAAGTGGAAACGGAGATTTGGGGACCCAGGGGAGAAAGGTGAGGACTGCTGGAACAGGCGTCTGAGAGACCCCAGAACTAGCATAAGCCAAAGAATGAGTGGGCACATGGACAGGCTCCAGCCCTGGAGGGGGACGCCACGCTTCAGATGCCAGATGCATGGATGGCCGGGAAAGCTCTCAGAGAGCTACAGATGTCCCCGCCCCTGAAAGGAGGGAGGCAACCAGGCTGTCCGCTAGGAGCGAGGATGGAGAAGCGGGCATGTAGATTGCACTTGGATGGCAGCTCCTTTCTGCCCTGGTCTGAGGAGCGACAACTCTCTGACCATCTGCACTGGGACCCACAGTGCTAGGCTGTCAGCAGCTTCTTGGCGGCCCTCACTGCGCTGAACCAAAATTAGTACTTCCTTTGTGAAGGCGACATGCACTTCATGCAGTCTACCCCTAAAACATTTTGTACAATCTGCACATGGCATTTCCCTTAGTTTTTTAAACTGGGTATGATTAGATAAGCCAGTCCAAAATAGGTTTTGCATGTCCAGCATTTCTTTAACTTTGTTAGCACAAGTTTGTGATGTATAATGTCCTCGTCCCTGTGCAGGTCACACCTTCCATCTAGTCGTGTCCCTGACCCTCTTCTCCCTCCTCTTCCCTTCGATCTCTTGGCACCCTTCCCATGTGCCATGGACCTATCTGCCTGGCTCTTACTACAGGTTGCTTATTTTGCTCTTTACATATGCTCTGGGTATCTCTTGTTTGGCTTTAGCAGACTATTTCAGATCTTGGAGACTATAAAGAGCAATTGTATTTCGTGAAGATCAACTGCTTTTTATTTGCAGTCAACACCAGCCAGGAGAACAATGGTTTTCATTTCGTCAGCCATCCAGGGCAGCACGTTTAGAAAGCACCTTTACAATGAGGCAGTGCTGCTGCTCGTGAGGCGGCGGCAGGACTTGGATTCACCTGCAGCCTGGGCAGGGACAGGAGAGGCTGCGGAAGGGGCATTGCCCAGCTGCTGGCCTGCCGCCCTCGCCTCGCTTCCACCCGGGGGGGGGAGGGGTGCGTGGTCTCCAGACTCCTCTCCCCCCTGGAGGCCTCTCGGTTGTCTCCCCACTTCAGTCCTGATCACTGTACCAAGTATGGCTCAGTTACCTTATATTCATCCCAGCCATGCTGCTGTGCAGTTCTTTACCTCTTTACAGTTTGCATATTGCTGGAAAATGAGCGATGATTTTGTTCAGGACCCATACTACTGACTTCACTAAAACATTGAGAGGACAGATTTGATTTTTTGATTTTTGATAAGGGAGGAAACTAGTTTCAAGAAGTTGACAGGTGTCCCCGTAGGACAGTGATTCTTTCTGTCCATCTGTTCCTGAAGGAAGTCATCTTGCTCTCCCCAAAATACAACTTTAAGTCCATCATAATGGACCAAACTTACTTCATGTATGTCCACTCACCTCAAACTATGACTGCGAATGCTTTCTAAAGGTGCTTTCTAAACATGCTGCCCTGCACGGCTGATGAAATTAAAATCGTCACTCTACTGGCTGGTGTCGACTGCAAATAAAAAGCAGTTGATCTTCTTAACGAAACACAATTGCTTTTTATAGTCTGCAAGATCTGAAAATTCAGAGCATTCCAAATCATAAATTAGCATTTTCTGAAAATTTAATTTTGCTTTATTATTTGGGAATTGAAACCATGGCCTTTGGGCTGAGCTATCTCCCCAGCCTGTATCATTTACACTTTCTTTTTCTTTTTCTTCTTCTTCTTTTTTTTTTTTTTTTTTTTTTTTTTTTTTTTTTTTTTTTTTTTTTTTTTTTTTTGAGATAGTCACACTACATTCATGGGGTTGGCATAGAACTTGTGACCCCCCACCTTCTTCTGCCCTGGAATTACAGATGTCTGCCACATGAACAGAGAAAATTCCAATTCAAATTCTGAATCAAAGGGCAAATATACCTATTGATTGACCCAGAAACATAATAAGTGACTTTAAATCGCAGCTCTTAGACCTTTGTTTGAAGCCAACTTCCCACAGTGCTTGTGCCACACAAGAAAAAAAGTAGATGATGTTGGGCCAGCTAAATAGCTCTGTGGATTAAAGCACCTGCCAGCAGGCACAGAGGCCAAGAGTTCGATCCCTAGGCCTGCTGTGCCAGCCCTGCCCCTGCCCCTGGGATACGCTGAGATGGCCATTGGGGGTGAACATCGTGACACGTGCCTGTAATCCCAGCTCTTGGGAGGGTGTAAACAGGCGGATCATTATGAGTCTGATCTCGGAGTGAGACCTTGAGCACCCTGTAGACACCTAAAATAAAAAAAAAAAAAAGAAAGTGCATGATGTTGACGAAACAGGTTCACCAAGCTCTGAGGCTGCAGTTAAAATCAGGCAACTCTGGAGGTATGAGCTGATTTTTATTTTTACACAGGAGTCAGGAACTATGACCCCAGCACCCAAATAAGAAAGAATGTGCTAATCCAACACATCTGCAATGTCACGGTGTATTTCTAAGCCTATCACATCCTTCAAATGTCCCTTTTATAAAGTGCAGCCACGCTATTGTACGTGTTCATGTGGCACACGAACCTCAAATCGCCACAACACGTGAGATGTATTCATGAACATACCACTTCTTGACAGACTTCAGACCCCAGTAGATACCAACATTAGCATAACTCCTAAGCATATTCCAAGGTGAATATTGCTTTTGCTAAGTTTTAGTCATCCTAAACTTGACAACTATACGAACCAAAACTTATGCATTTATGAAATAAGACATAAGGGTTGACCAAATAGTTCAGTGGACTAAAGCCCCTGCTTAGACAGACACAGGGACCGGGTTTGAGTCCCAGCATGCTGTATCATGCCAGTCCCACCCTCGAGGTGCACTGTGATGGTGACTGAGACTGGACGTGGTGGCAACCGCCTGTAATCCCAGTGCTTGGGAGGCTGAGAACAGGAGAATTACTATGAGTCCGATCTGCGTAGTGAGACCCTGTAAACCGCGTACTAAACAGAAAAGTGAATAAATAAATAAACAGAACACAAATTATACTTTGTGAAGTCTTATTAATTGTAAATAGGTGCACCTTTTTTAGTATAGGAGATGTGATGTGTTGGACAAATATGATAAATAATCTTTTGTGTGACATTATCAAGCTCAGGACCTTGTGCTGGCCAGGCTGGCGCTACACTGCTAAGCAATCTCTTCTGTTTAATAATTAAATTTATAAAATGCGTTACAGTAAAGAGAAAAACACTCTGCCTCTGGTCCGCTTTGTAGCTTCACCCCTTGCCTCGCACGCTCCTGACCCGTCACTCTTGCTGTTTTCTTGAGCCGCTCTGGAATCCTCTTTTCCAAATGCTTTTAGTCTTGCTTTCATGGCTGCCCTGGGTCCTGAGCCAACCCAAAACATTTAGCATTCCTGGTCAGTGGGACTCTGTACGTGAGCCAGAAGCTTCATGGCGCCAGGTTCAGTGACGAAGGTGGACCAAGACACCGTCGTGCTGAAGAGCCTGCCTGCCTGTCCATGGTATTCAGCAACCGTCCTGTCATTTATTATCACATTCCAGAAAGACACGTCGAAGGAGAAGTTCTAGAACCGCGGCAAGAATGATAAGAGTAATTGCATTTGAAGTAAGGGCCAAGATTTTGAGTGAGATTGATGATACTACCTTTTACTATAATAATCTCTCTCAATTGTTCCCAAAAACTCACCACATAGCTGGATCAAAACTTGTAAACAGCACCTTAAACATTCAAGTTAAAACACCCACATTCTTGAGCTAGCCTGCTTTCAATCTTCCTGTCACTTCTGAGCAGCTATGGCCATGGAGGGACATCAGTGTTTCGCTGTAACCCTGGGACTTGCTATACAATCCACCATTCCTTTGTGTTACTCTAATGTGTCACCAGTGCAGAAATTAGCTTAGTTTTGGTACCAAATTTATCTGAGGCCAGAGACTCTCTCTGTAAGAAGACATCATCAGGGTGTGCTGTGTAATAGTCCTATACAAACAGAGCTGCTCTTTGTGGTTCCCAAGATTAGCTGTGCCATAAACCATTAGCTGACAAACAATGGTGCCTTATCAAATATGCTTCCATTCTCCTTCAGGAAGCTCAATAAGCATTCACTGGGTGACAGAGATGCATCAATCATGTCACAAATATTTGCATTCTCGGTAGGCTTAAATGCAATTCTATAATTAAGAGCACACATATATAATTCATATATGCAAAAATGTATGAGGCTTGATAAAAACATGGTAAATATTTAAATTCTTCCAGAGTGGGTAGCAGAAGGTATATGGCCTCAAAACCCTTCCCCTTGCTTGGATGCACTTCTGTTTCCACTTTCTGGAGCTGCTCTGGGAGGCCTTTCACCTGCAGTGCCCCCACCCTGACACAAAGACATGCCCAGAGCCTGGACTGACAGCTTGGGAATCTATGAAGGAGAAAGAGAGGCCCTGGGTCTGCAGTAGGAAAGAAAAGAATGCACAAAGCCGCAGGAATCCTGCATCACGGTCACCTATGTGGTAGTCCACAAGTTCTCTGATCAGAGGGGTAGAGATAGAATACAGGAAAGTAAGTGTAGTGTAATTTGCAGCTGTGTCCTCTCTCAAGTAATTGACATCTATGGGGTGTGTGCATATCTTTGATGTCATGAAATGCCTTTGTGGCTCACAGCAAAGGACAGCAAAGAGAGTCCCCAGGCAGGTCGGTTCATTTTTCCAAAGATAGGATCCCATCTAAAGCCACTTTACACAGAAGTATTTTTTATTGTAAAACACATACAAGATGCAAAGCTCATGCAGGCCAATCTTCAAATGCTGCCTGGCGTGTTGCCCGTGGCACACAGTAAAGATGCCAGCTGCAGGCCTGCAGAGTGATTTTCTGCCGCCTGTGACAGAGACTGCTGGCCCCTGCTTCCCAGCTAACATCGGGCCAGGTGGGGCCCCAGCCAAGAAACCTTGCTTCTGGATTATGCACTACTGCAGGCTGAAAACTCAGCAAAGGGACCGTAAACAGATACATCACCCTGTGTACTTATTTTCTTAAATTGACAATTTCAGAATCATGCCAACAGTCCACGGAAGCAGACAGAGAAGGCATATGGGAGATGAGGCTGAGATTGAGGCTATCAAATAGCTTTTCCATTTTCTAGAAAATAATTCAATGTTCTCTGCCTCCTGATGTGTCCTGGCTCTTTTCACACACTGCCCTGTGGAAGAAACATCAAGGCTTCACTGTGAGAAGATCCTATCACTTTTATAGCCCATTATCTTTGCACAGGAAGTAGAGATAAACAGAAGAACAAGAGAGAGGCAATGTGATGTCAAGAGCAGAAGAAGCTTTACTAGACTCATATAATCCGTGGAAAGATTTGCAGAGCTAAAATTTTATAGGTTTCAAGATGTACTTTTGAATTTGCAGGCCCACAATTACACCAGAAACGTCAGAGACCGGGACAGGCGCTGTTTCCTTCTATGCTGCTCTACAGTCTGCCTGTGCCTCTCTGATGTCATCGTACCAAGTGTAATGACTGAGGTTAAAAACTTTCCCTCACTCGACATACATCTCATACACTCCAAGCCTCCTTAAGAAAACGCATACTTTGGAGGAACAACTTCTTAGTCAGGTGTGCAGGCACAAGCCTCTAAGGCCAGCATTCTGGGAAATTTAGGCAGGAGGGTCACAAGTTTAAGCCCAGCTTGGACAGCTTAGTGACTCAGTGAGACCCTGTCAAAATTAAAAAAAAATAAAATAATAAAGACCACGGTTAGGTTCAGTGTGAAGGCACTGGGTTCAATACACACACACACACACACACACACACACACACACACACACACACCTTCTTGTTCAGTATCTATCAGGCTCTCCCCAATATATCTCAAACTTAAAATTTCAGAATTATCAACACTCTGGCAGCCCCCTGGGTCACCACAGGCCAGGGCTTCAGGAGACCTCTGCTGTGCCCCAACCCAAGACCATTTCCCCATCCCAGGCTAGGCCAACGTAGTCACACGCTACCCCTATCATTTCCTCTTACTTTGCCACGCACCCCATCCTGGCCTCTATCACCACTTCCCAGCCGTCCCACCTGGCTGAGGCACTTCCTGCTAGGACCTAAGCTGATGCATACCCCTTTCTGTTCTCTGCCTGCCGAGACCCCAGGATACCTCCTTCCCCTGGCGTCCACAATCCATAGGACCTGGGCAGGAGTCTCCTCCAGGTTCCCTTGGTTCCTAGTTTGCCTCCAAATTTTTCTTCCCATAAAACTTATAAAGAAAAGTAGGGGAAAACCATTTCTTAAGTGTTCTGAGAGGAATATACTAGAATGAGCAAGCAAAGAAATATAATAGCATAATGAACAGGGATTTAAAGAATCGAATGAAAACAGGATAAATACAACTGAGCTACAGCTAAAGAATCTGTTCTAGTTACTTTTCTGCCATTGCTGGAACAAATACTGGACACACAGCTTAGGGAAGGAAACGTTTATTTAGCTCACAGTTACTGGAGGTGTCACAATTTAAAGCTGCCTGAATTATGTAGCAAGACCTCGATCTCTACACCGCTGTGTCCAGGATGATTCACTACATGCTTCCAAGAGAGGCCAAGGGGTGGAGAGTGGGGTGGGATAAGCACATGCTGTGAGTTTAATGGTTCCTTCCCTCACTGGCCCCGCCCCTTGAGCCCTACCCTGGTCCTCTGGCCACGCCCCTCAAACCACTCCCTGATCCTCCAGTAACATCAGCCCCAAGATTTGCACAAGGCTTTGTGGGGGACAGTGACTCACAAACCAAGACAACTTCAAAACGTTGTAGCATCTTTCTTGTAGAAAAGGGTTCATAAAGGGATTTCATTCTCTTCAGTGGCCTGGGATGCACACACATCCATGGGCGGGCTGTTACAGTAAGACACAGAAATCCACTTAGTTGATCCCCAATACCAGATTGCTAATGTGTGACACAAGAGAACAATTTATATCCATCCTTATTAGGTGGCCGTCATTCAGTGCATCACCCACTAGAACTAGATCATTTCTCCTATACTGCAAATGAATGTATTTATGATATTTTTACAAATACCAGTTGTTAACAACCAAAATTGAGCAGTGCCAATGAATGGGAAGCTGGTGTATTGTTCATTTTATTCCCTATTGATTTTTTTCACTTCTGCCTTTTCCTGGTTCTATCTGCTTTTGCACAAAAGCATAAATCACATTTATAGCTAGTAAATAAATGTTTGTTAAAATCATCCCCAAATGCAAATTTGTCATGAAAGTAGCTGCTCATCTTGGATCAATGACTCCGCTAGGGGAAATAAAGAGAAGATGGGTTTGCCCTGTTCTGCTTGAGCTCAAAATTAGCTAAGAACAGGAAACACCCAAAGATTTTTTTGAAAGTGGTATTCATTTAAAAAGTCATTGCATGGCTGAGGAGATAGCTCAGTGGTCTAAGCACCTGCCTGGCAAGCATAAGGACTTGGGTTCAATCCCCAACACCTCATGTCATGCTGGCCACTGAGACCCAGGGCACCCCAAGCCAGCCACCAACATAGTATGTGCTTATGCACACCTGTAATCCTAGAGCTGAGGGGGCTGAGACGAGAGGATCACTGTGAGTCAGAACTGTGGAGTGAGACCCTGTACCACATCAGTAAATAAGTAAGATTAAAAATAATTACACAAACTATTGTTGCAGCACCTGTTTCTAATGACCCTGTGTCTAAATGCATGAGTGAAATCACACAGTAGCAGCCTACACCACAGAGTCTGAATTAATGCTTTCTGGGTCCTTGAATTTTATTCCGACTTCCAATTCAACAGATAAACAAGATTTTTAGGTAAGCAATGAGATCCACTTCAAAACCACAATTCTCCAATAAAGTGCTACCCCTTCAGTGGTTTCCTTCTTTACTTAATACATTTTTGGTGGCATGATACATTTCAAAAGAGGTAAGCTTTTTAATAGTCAAAAAAAAAAAAAACAGAATGAATAATACTGCATAAAATTGGCTAAGCAATCACAAAACTATACTTTCAAAATTGACGTAATAGGTATATTTGATCTGTCATTTAGCTGTCAGGGTGATACGAAATCTGCCAAACTTACTTAAATTTTTCTACTGATATGCAATGAATACGGATTGCCCCCACAAGTCATGTATGAGTATAGTCCCTCGTTTCTTCTGTTGTGTTATTGACAGGACAGAAAAATTAATCTCACTAGGCAAAGGTGGATCTCAGAGGTAGGACCTTAAGGAAGCGAGTCGGTTGGCTGAGGTCATGACGTGGATCACCATGATCCCAGCATGCCATACCTCTCTATCTCTGTGGAGAGCCAGCACACCAGGAGGTCCGCCTGCATCTCCACCATGCAGAGAAGCAGCCCGCAGGACCCTTGCCAGAACTGCGCTGCTTTCTTTCAACTTCCAGCATTCAATACAGTTAGATAAATAACTCTCATGTCTCTGTGCAGCAGCCTGCCTCTGTGAGAACAAAACTCATTTATCAGGACACACTGTCAAATAATAGAATTTGTTTCCATAGGCAGAATCCTGAGGACTCTCTCATGGCTGGATAAGGCCAAATCTCTGAAGGCCAGCTGGCATGAGTCTCATCCCTCACAAAACAGCCAAATAGGGCACTAATCTGCATAGAGACCTTTTTTTCCTGCAGGGTGCTGGTTATACCAACCAAAGCTCCAGGGTCTCACGTGTCTCCGCAACATGGGTTGCTGCCTACAAGTATGGGACAAAAGGGGGCTTGGAGAGAACAAAAGTTCGGCCAACTTGAGGGCTATTTAGAGCCCAGAGTTTTGCCTTTGCAAATTTTACCTATCTGATTTTTGTTGTTGTTCTGAGCTCACATTTCTAAGACCAAAAAGATTGAATGAAGGAAATTTCTTTGGGGATGGAAGATCATAAATACGAATTAGGATATCAGTTGGACATGCAAAGGCAAATAGAAGATTCTACATCTTTTAGTTTTGTCAAATCTACATTAACTTTCTTTCAGAACCTCCTTCTAGGATCATTACCTGATCCTGCAACTGGAAAGTCTATCTTGACTCGTTTTGTCAAATGTAAAATCAGCTGGCTTTTAATTCATGGGTTAAACGTCACAGAGAGCCCCACCTCTCCCCTGGACTCTGGGCCATGACTCAAGCAATGGTGCATGACCCCAGTCACTTACTGCTACATAACAAGCCATTCTGGGACTTACTGACTTCAGACAAAATGATTCTTTCATCTCGCAACAACATGGGTTAGGAATTGAGCAGGGATACATTTGGAGATTGCTCTATATGGCATTGGTGAATGTCAGCTAAGGACATGCAGATGGGGAGGGGTGCCCTGCCTTGTCGAGCGGAGCTCCGCTCCCATGGCACCATGCCAGTGTCTGGAAGGGGAGACAGGAGAAAGCCTGGCTTGAACACATGGGCTCACAGGCATGATGCTTTGTCTAGACATGTACCATGTCCTGCCTTTAGGAAAGAGCTCAGAAGAACAAAGAGGAAGATGCAGGACTGCTTTCAGCCAGACTCTGTTGGGAGCCCCAGGAATCCAAGACTTTGACCAAGTGTGTGTAGGTGGGACTGGGTCTCCCTGCCTGGAGCAGAAAGCTACCTCAGTACTGAGAAAATCATTGTGTTGAGAAAAACATCCTGTCTGGTTCAGGTCAGCTATTGGTTGCTGGGTAGCCCTGTGTCATTGGATGCATGAAGTATAAATAAGCATCGTTTCTGTGTGTGCTGAGTTAGTCTCGCCCATCAGGCAGACTGGCGACCACCTAGCCTGACTTTTCGTCTTGTCTATCTTTCTCATTCCTATTGCCATATCTCCCTGGGGTTGAACCGTTCACAGTAAGATCAACGGATCCATATATTTACGGATCCCTACAGGGTTCTGCATTCAGACTGCTGAAATTACAGAGGGGAAAATCAGACAAAAACAATAGGTTCATGCAGGATGTCTTTTGGAAGTAATTTGTATAGGTTGAGCATCCCTGATATGAATATTCTGAAATCTGAAAAACTACAAAATATCACATGGTTGACCAACCACAGAATTCTACAAGTGGAATGTTCCACATCTGAGCATTCCACTAAAACTGCTGCAATATTGATCAATGCCTATGAGACGCAACACAATTAAATGTTTTGACCTGGGAACCATCCACAAGACATTATGTATATGAAAATATTCCAAAATCAAGAAAAACAATTTCAAACACTTGTTATGCCAAGCATTTTAGATAAAAATTATCATATTGAAGAACAAAGGCAAAGTAGGAAACTGGCAAAAACAAATTTAAAAAAAGGAAGAAACAGCCCACGTGAGTTGGTTGTCTATTAAAGATAACCAGTAGTCACTCTGTGTCTTTCGAATAAATCACTACTCAGTTTTGCTTTGTGTAAAACAAAGTGGCCCATCATAGAAAAACAAATATTTAGGAATTAATATAACAAAGGAAATAGGAGATTTATATAGTGAAAATTATAGCACTCTGAAACACAGATCGCAGAAGATTTCAGAAAATGGAAAGATATTCCTTACTACTGGATAGGAAAAAGCAACATTGTGAAAATGATCATACTTCCAAAACTATACAGATTCAAAGAAATTCCAATTAAAATACCATTAATATACATCACAGACCTAGAAAAAATATTCTTAAAGTTCATATGGAAACAGAAGGAAACTAGAATTGCAGAAGCAATTGTGGGTAACATAGGAAAGGCAGGAGGCATTAAAATCCCTAAGATGAAATTATACTACAAAACTATGACAAAATCAGCATAGTACTGGCAAGAAACCAAAAACACAAAAGACAACAGACCTAAGGATCAGTGAAACAGATTAGAAGATGCAGAAATAACTACAAACACACTCAACTACTTTATCTTTGACAAAGGGGCCAAGCATGTTCGCTGGAAGAAATATAGTTTCTTTAATAAATGGTGCTGGGGCCGGCCAGATAGCTCAGCAGTCTAAAGCACCTGCTTAGGCAGAGCACAGCAGCTGAGGTTTGATCCCCAGTGTGCCTTGCCAGCCCCGCCCCCAGGACATGCTGAGATGGCGTTTGAAACTGGGCATGGCAGCACACGTTCCGTAATCCCAGCGCTTCAGAGGCTGAAAACAAGACGTTCACTATGAGTCCAGTCTATGTAGTAAGACCTTATAGACCCTGTACCAAATACAAAACTAACTCAATGAACCAAATAAATGTTGCTGGAGATATTGGTTTTCCACATGCGGAAGGCTTAAAATAGACACGTGCCCAACACCATGCACAAAGTTACGGTGAACATGGATCAAAGATTTAAATATTAAAACAGAAACACTAAATCTGCTGGGAGAGAAAGTAGGCATAAGGTTCTAAGGTCAGAAATGACCTAATGACCACCATGAGGGCATCAGCGTGAGGGACGCAAGCTGACGAGGGAATCCAGTTGGCGCGTCCAGGCTTTGCAAGCACTCAGACCCATGTTTGTACCCCATGCAAAAGAGTTGTATGCTTTTTCAGAATGTTGCCTCACTTCTTAAAACCATGTAAGAGAAGTAGCAATAATTATTTGCGAAAGTCAAAGGACACACACAGTCTAAGCACGGGGAACAGAGCTTGTGCAGTGGAATGAGTGCTTTCTTGACCAGTCTCCTTAGGGTGTGAGAGACTCGTAAACCCTTGCTGAACTGAGGAGCAGCATGAGGAGGGGCACAAAGGCATCAGGACTTCCAAAAATCTTAGCAGCCCCTGTGATGAGGGGAACTCAAACACAGCAGGCCACGGATGCAAGAAGTACGTTGGGTTACAGAAGACCATTTCTGATAAAAACTGCTACTTACTGACTAAATGGGAAACGCCAACCAAGGAAAAGAAAGAAGCGGGATTTAACTTTAAGTTTCATGGGTAAACCAACTGCAGTCAGACAGCACAAAGCCCTCCATGCCACTGCCTGCTTGGTATATCTCTGAGATTCATTTTCCTTTTCGGAGCTATGGCCCACTGTAGAGACAAAAGTCTAATTAGCATCTCAAGAAGCAATGGCTGGAACTCATCCCAAAGGCTGACACTGACAACAGTTCCACAGAACACTGTATATGGTTCCAAAGTTAATCCTGAGGGGATTTGAACTTGGAAGATACAAAAGACAAATGTTTTGTTATACAGGTCTTGCTTTGACTTGCCCTTGATCACCCAGGAATAAAGCTTAAGTACAAGGCATGAAATGCAGAGCTAGATTGGTAAGATGAGCAGTAGGAGGCTTGGATCAATAGCCTCCAAGTTTCACCGGTGGCCCACTGCCATTGTGCAACATTGGCCTGTGCATGCATCTGCTTCCTCTTAATTCAAAGAGAAGAATTTTTTTTTTTCTTTCCTTAGCAACATCAATAGGAAGGTGGGTCATGCCCACACACTGTGCTCTGTATAACTACTGTGAGGACAATATACAATATGTCAACTGTTAAAAAAAGAAAGAGGAAAAAAATTAATGTTCATTGAAAGTGCTAATGTTTAACTGTTTTATCAGTCTTATACACTGATACCCATTAATCTAAACTGATCTGATGATGAAAATATGTAATATAACCATTGTTAAATTTTAAAAAATAAATTAATTTAAAAAAAACAGTAAAACAGGCTGGGGAAAAAAAAAAAAAAAAAAACAAAAAAAAACAAGTGGAGAGCAATAAGCAGAGCCCAGTGACAGCTGCAGTCTGTTACTTGGGAATCCTGGAAATCTGGCATTCAAGGAGGCAGATAGCAGCTTCACCTGCTGGCTCCCTGTTTGTTGTCTCCTCCCTTGACTGGGATGTTAACAATTAGCATCTGAGCCGGGCGTGGTGGCGCACGCCTGTAATCCCAGCACTCCGGAGGCTGAGGCAGGAGGATCGATGTGAGTTCGAGACCAGCCTGGGCTACAAAAGTGAGCTTAAGGCCAGCCTGAACTGCATAGTGAGACCCTGTCTCAAAAAGCAAAAAAAAACAATTAGCATCTGTGTGAACCTAGTGCTAGAGAAAAGGTGGAAATCCATAGAGAACATGGTCCTCCTTTCTAAAGTGATTATGTAGGAGATCAAGTTCACTAGCTCAAAACAAAGCTGAGATGCTTCTGGGGTTCTGGGCTCACTTTGAGAGACTAATTTGGAGTTCTCTGAAGCTACTTCCATCGGGTTGTCTCTTCGTTTCTTTCAGCAACGACATATAAAATACAACAGCCCACTGCAGGGCAAGTCCTCAGCCTCTCACTGTCCCTTCCTCTCTGAACCATGGGAGCTGCCTCTGCTCAGGCTCCCACTACCAGTGACAATGTTGTAAGCAGCTGAATTAGATAGAAATATTATAGGCAATTAGACAGGGCCAGGCCCTCAAGGACGACATGGAAGACAAAG
This sequence comes from Myocastor coypus, assembly GCA_004027025.1. Taxonomy (NCBI): domain Eukaryota; kingdom Metazoa; phylum Chordata; class Mammalia; order Rodentia; family Myocastoridae; genus Myocastor; species Myocastor coypus. Next base: position 203,971 of record PVJA010000155.1, read on the forward strand.
TAACTTCACAGCTGTAAACAGACACTCGTCGGCTGTGGGCCAGATCTCAAGACAAGAGTAAACAAAAGGAGCTACATACTTCCCTAGGGATGGGCATCAGGGACTGGTCTTCTAAGTAGGCATCAATCACCTTGAAAGAGCCCAGTTGAGTCACTAACCCAACTCCCAACAGGAAGAGACTGCATTTAATCTATTTCACCTGAGCAATGGTGCTTGTAATCTCACTGGTTGGCCACAGGTTTATCCCACCTCATACTCACTTAAGCGAGTTCCCATGCGTTCTCCGCAACCTTACACCCGCCTCACCACGTGGTTTTCCTCTATAAAAGTCCCTGGAAGAGGCCACTTCCCGGGGATCATCCACTGGGGGGCCCCTTCTGTTCTTCTCTTGGAAGGAGCTTTCTTTCCCTCAATAAATCTATTCTGCTCATAACCTCCATTTGTTCCCAGAATTCATTCTTCGGTTTTAGAGAACACAACCTTGTCCCAGGGACTTCTCAGGTTGGGAATTGGTTTCCCCTATATCCTTTGGAGGTTCCCTATTGGAGGTCAGCCACCCCAGATCAGTTTTTTCTTCCTGCATCAACAACAGCCCGAGAGAGAACAGCACTGAGCCTCTGTTCTCTGGCCCATGCCACATGTCTACCAACCCAGAGAAACCTGCTGGCTCGAGGATTACCAGGAATGCACCCCCTCCAGCAAAAAGCACAATGAGACTATCTCATCAACTTGATTCAAAGATACTTGGAATTCTGGGGTGTTCTTGGTAATAACTGTCATCGGTTATTCTGATGATCTTAAAAGTTTTCATTAATAAAATGTCAAGCAATTTGATTTGGGGGTACCTGCAATTAACAATCTGTATTTTTAAACAGTAAGTGGAACTACTTACTTAGAAGAGATAAGAAATATTGAGTGTTTTATCAACTCACTTCAGTGAATATGAATATAACAGCAATGTTGCAGATGCCATTTAATCAACAAATTAAAGCTTGGCGACTGACCTATTATTATCAATCAGTAGCTGGAAAACACAATTTGGGGACTGACATGTTTGTTACTTTCATCTGCCAGTATTTTTTAAACACTTCCATTAATTAGTCTGAGAGATTTGTGACACTCTTCCGAGTGCTATTCAACTGCTGCTTGAGACTCAGAAGGTTAGAAATTCTAAGACACACTGTTTGGGTTTTTGTGCTGCTGTTAATTAAAACACATTAAGCCTCATTGAATGCACAGGTGGCTTTCTGCTGACACTTTTGTCTTTATTTAAAGGAGAGACCCCGAAGTGGCAGTAACCTGAGCTCAGAACAGGCACATGCAATAAACCCAATGCTAGCAAGGGCATCTCCAACTGAACTGGCTCCCCTGATCGCTCATCAACAGGCCAAGTGAGAGAGAAGATAGCAGCTATGGCCTCGGCTGAATTTCTTTGCTGAAGGATTAAATCAGGTTTTCAAATCTGTAAGACCAACCTGTCTCTGCATTTAGTGCGCTTCCTGACCATAGATGCTGAATCCTGAGAAGTCATTTTGATGTAGAAAGAAAAAACTGATCTGGGGTAGATCACCTCTAATAGGGAACCTCCAACTGATATAGGAAAAACCAATCCCCAACCTGAAAAGTACCTGGGATGAGTTCGTGTTCTCTAAAACCGAAGAATGAATTTTAGGAACAAACAGAGGTAATGAGCAGAACATATTTATTAGGGGAAAGAAAGCTCCTGTCCAAGAGAGGGACAGCAGGGGCGTCCTGAGTGGGTGGTCCTCCTGAAAGCTGTCTCTTCCAGGGACTTTTATAGTGTAAAACCATGCTGTGGGCGGGTCTAATGTGGAAACCATGGAAACTCGCTTAGGTGGGCATGAGGTGGGACAACACTATGGTCGACCAATGAGGTTACAAGCACCACTGCTCAGGTAAAATTGATTAAAGCCAATACGGAGAGGGGAAATCAGTCACATAGCAAGAGGCAGTTAATACGGAGCAGGGTCTCTTCCTGTTGGGGATCGATCGGGCTACTGATTCATTCAGGCTCTTTTTAGGTGATTGATATCTACTTAGAATATCAATCCCTGGTGCACATTCCTAGGGAAGTATGTGGCTACACTTGTTCATTTGTCTAGAGGTCTGGCTCACAGCAGCGCTGTCTGCCTCTTGCAAAGCTGTAAAGTCACCTCATCTTCCATCTTGTCTCTTGAGGGCCTGGCCCTGTCTGACTGCCTAGAATATTTCTATCTAATTCAGCTGCTCACCACAATTTCTCTTACCAGAAAACACATAGTTTCCAGGTGAATTTAGAAATAACACCGCAATACTCAGCATCACCAGCATTTGTTACTTAGACTCCCAACAGAGATAGTCTCAAAACTGTATCTAGAAAATCGCCACTGCAAGACTAAGATCAGCTCCAAGTCCAAGCTTAACTTCCCTATAAAGAGCCACATGCAAGGAGGAGCACAGCTAAATCCCGGCTCTGATTTAGCCTGCGATTTGATGGACTTGGAAGCTGCATCTGACTCTGAGACATGCCAGAGGCGCATATGTGGAAACACAATCATAGCTTCAAGGCAGCCAATAAATAAAAGCCATGGAAAGGCAAAATATTGCGCTCTATTATTACATCTCTTTGAATGTCACGGAAATGCCAGGATCTGATATGTACCACAGTGTGTGTCCCTAGCCACGTATTGGAACATATGCTAAAGACGAACTGAGCAGCGTGTAACGAGGCTATGGCTTCCAGCATCAGCTCCTGTAGTCTATTTTTTTTTTTCTAAGCGTATTTGGTACAAGGTCTCACTACGTTGCTCAGACTCCTAGTAATCTTCCTGTTTCCAGCCTCCCCAGGGCTGGGATTGCAGGTGTGTAGTACCACGCCTGGTCTCAGTGGCCTAAGCACACCCAAGGGCAGGGCTGGTGCAACAAGAAGTACCAAAGATTGAACCCCAGTTCCTGAGCTTGCCTAAGCAGGCACTTAGTCAGCTTAGCTATCTTGCTAGCTCATCTTCTCTATTCTAGAAAAGGAAATAAAGTCCTTAAATCTTTGTACTCTCTAAACAAAGGATTTCAGAGAAATGTTAACATGAGTCTAAATCTATAAAGCAAGGCGGGCAGCAGTGCTCCTGGTTTCTCCCTGCAAGGCTCAGAGGGAGGGGAGGGGGAGAGGGAGAAAGGGAAGGGGTGCAGGAGAGGAGAGAGGGAGGGGGTAAAGAGAGAGACAGAGAGAAAGAGACAGACAGAGAGAGACAGAGAGAGAGATCCTCTGGGGGGGACTCAGATCCAGCTCCTCAGGACATGGCACAGCAGGTGGGGGAAGAGGCAGCGAAGGGCCAGGCCAACTCAGGAAGTCTTCCTACCTACTTCAAATTCCCACCTCTATACTTTGCAGCAATCCAAGAGACAAAGCTGCCTCCTGCAGGAACAACTCAGGCTGAGCTTCTTTCCTCTCCAAATATAGAGAACCCTACAAGAAAGAATTTCAGATGCCTGTGACCTTCTCGACCTTCATCATGCCATGTCAATCTCTCCATCAAGGACCAGAGGCCCAGAACCTTTCTGAGAGTCACTCCAGTGTCATGTAAGAAATGCACGCTCGGGTACCAGATGCCCTGCTCGTCTCCACACAGAAAGCTAAAATTTCACCTGGCAAGAGTTGAAATTTTAATGCATAGGAGAAAAGATTCCCCAGGTGAAGCCAATACTTTAGGACCTTCTTGAACTCTTCAAAATCTTCTAAGAAATGTGTCAGTCATAACCATTTAGCTTGTCTCCTGCTTTTGGGATGCTGTTAAGTACAAACTTGCAGTGGGTATAACTCAAGAGGTCTAAATATGCTGAACATTCATATTTATATTTTTTTGGTTTGAACAAAAGAGAAGATAGCAAATGCCAACTAAGCGTCCCTAGCATGTATCACAGCGTCTATAGGGCATCTGCTAAGCATGTGCCTAAGTGAAATTTTGGAAAATACAGAGAGTACAGGTGGTGGAATGAAATTTTACTTCCATGTGGCAAAGAAAAAACAAAATCCCTCACATCATTATAGATGGTACGTTCAAGTTATTTGACTTATTAATGTTATATATTGTTAGTGCTACCGGTCGGGCCTAGAAATTTTCACATTTTTAATTCATGTTCCCAAATAAACACAAAAATAACTACAGCTAGCTTCATAGCAAGATACAAAATCAACATACAAAAACCAAGAGCTTTTCCTTTTAAAAAAATAGATTTATTCATTCATTCATTTGGCATAGGGTCTCACTGCACAGCTCGGACTCATAGTGACCCACCTGCCGTAGCCTCCCAAGCTCTGGGATTACAAGCATGTGCCCTCATGCCAGGTTTCATGGCACAGGGCTGGCATGGCATGCAGTACTGGGAATCAAACCTGGGTCCTTGCCCTTGCCAGCCAGGTGCTCAGACCACTGAGCTATCTCCCTGGCCTGACACCTCTTCTATCTACCAGCAACGATCGTGTAGCGGAAGAAATCAGCAAAACATGTTGACTCAGAAAAACATCGAAAGAAATAAAGGAACCAGGAATAAAGTTTAATCACGAGTTAAACTTATTTAAATTCTTTACAGTGCAAAATTATAAAAAATGAATGAAACCATGGAGGGAGAGAGCAGCACGGAGAAATTCCTCCTGTAGGTATGGGCCAGCACAGTGCTAATCGCTCAGGCGGCCCTACTAACAGAAGCAGTCTACAGGCTGCATACGATCACCAACAGAGCATTCGCCTGAGAACCAGAACAAGCCATCGTAACCTACATGAGGACACACGGAAGACTCAAAGGTGAAAAATGGACAATAGCGGAAAGATAAGCTCTTTAGTAAGTGGCGGTAGAAAAATGGCTGTGTGTATATAAATGACTGAAAAGTCCTCATGTCTCACCTTGTAAAAAAACTGTAGATAAAGCCGGGCATGATGGCGCACGCCTGTAATCCCAGCACTTGGGAGGCGGAGGCAGGAGGATTGGTTGGAGTTCGAGACCAGCCTGGGCTACAAAAGTGAGCTCAAGGCCAGCCTGAACTGCATAGTGAGACCCTGTCTCAAAAAAAAAAAAAAAAAAAAAGATAAAAAAAAAAACCTCTAGATAAATCACCTGTGTGTGTGACCTTAAATTTGAAAACACTCAAAGAAAACAGAGGAATGACTGAAGTCACAGGACCAAGCAACACTGTCATAAAAAGAGCCTGAAATGAACAAATCAGATTACGTCAAATTACAAAACTTGTGCACAGCGAAGAGAGTGACAGAGTAAAGAGGTGGCATAGGGAATGGCAGAGATCCTTTGCCAATAAAACTACACTAAACTAATGAATAAAGCAAAGAGATAAATGGGAAAACCTTTCTCAGATACGATACACACTTAGCCATCAGAGAAAGGCAAATCAATACTACACCCAGATTCCATTTCATTCCAGTCAAAACACTTTCGCCAAGAATCTAAAACTCTGAATGAACTGGAGATCATGTTTATGAAAAAAAGCTCTTCTGCCCTGTTGGTAGGAGTGGCATTCAGTAAAGCTACTATGGAAACTGGTAGGGCAGCTCCTTAGGAACCTAAGAAAAGAACTATCATCCGGTACAGGCCTGTCACTCCTTGGTCTTTACCTAGAAAGTAAAATTCATCATATGCAGTGACACGTGTGTGTCTGTGTTCATCATGGTGATAGATGATAGACAGATAGATAGATAGATAGATGGACATATAGATACGTAGATATATAGGATATTTAGGTAATCTGTGGAAAGGAATGTATCAAGTCACTTGAAAGGTCACTTGTAAAAAAAAGTAAGTAGACGGAAAATAAGCTAGATTCAGAAAGACAGATATCTTATATTCTTCATGTTTTTCTCAAACACAGAATCTTAAGCATAGAGATGTCATGAAAGCTGGAAGAAAAATATCCAAAGAAGGGGACCAAGGGCGGAGGGCAAGGGAAGCGCAAGCCCGACAACTAGGGCGGCAGAACGTGACCAACGCACGTGACGTGCAGGTGCGGACGTGCCTAGTGGAGCCCACTGCTCTGCGTGGCCACTCCGGGTTGTCCTCCTCTCTCGCCACAGAGGCGCAGTACCCGACACTCAATTAAGGCAGCAAACGCCTACCTCGGCTCCCGGCGTCAGCTGGCTGTAAGGCGGGCAGCGCGGAAGTGCTGCATGGCAGAGAAGGAGCTCACTGTGGCCCCGCAGGAGGAGGGACACAGCGCAGTGCTCTGACCTCGCCCACAACGCTGTCCTCTTCTGGCCAGGACGAGGCAGCACCCCCTCAGCACGACTCCAGGTTGTAAAATCATCAGCCGCCTAGCCCAGAATCACAGGCCTACCCTCCAGCCACATCCCCGAAGCCCTACAGAGTGCCTGAAGCTTTGGCAGGCACATTTGATACCAATTATAAAGTGCTCTCATTTTATAACAGAAAAGAATTAAGTACCTGCCCAGGTACTTTCTCTTTGCGGGTTAAAAGCCTCTTCTGATCTCAGTTAGTCTTCAAACTATAAGTACTAGTTTTAGAAAAGAAAATTAGCCACTCCAAAATTACCACTCCTAAATGGATCTCCTGCTTGGAAGCTAATATATGAGGGGAAAAAAAAAAGTCTCCCAGAGTTTGTGAAACCATGGGAGGCATGGGTCTGGCTGAGGAGTCTGAAGGAGGGATGGAATGACACCTTGGTGTAGCCGACGCCTGTCTCTGCGAGGGAGTCTCAGCTCCAGGACACCCTGGGCTGACCTCGCTGTGGTGCACTGATCAACCAGGCTGTGCTCCATCTCTTCTTCCTGCCCCCTACACAATAAACGTGGCTCTGGTGAGTCCTTGGATGTGGCAGATCTGACAGCCACGCCAGCACATGTCAGTCAGCCCCACAGTGGGCAAACACCCTGAGTGACTCTTGATCCACGTAGGGCGCGCATTTCATGGGGGAGGATCAGAACCTGTATGATCAGCGCACGCCAACATTCCAGCCGACTCATATGTACTGTCTTTGGCATATTTTATTGGCTTCTGTAATTGCTTTATAATTGCTAACGGTGTTATGCAGACTTCATCATACTGTGCTCCTGCATGGAATAACCATTGTCTTATACCTCTGTTAGAGAAAGGGTTCAGACCAGAAAGTTGTTCAAGCTGTGCGGGCTAGAGTTACCTGGAATTCGTGCACTACCGAGTTTCAACTCTGGTCAGATGGATCTAGCAGTGAAGAAGCTTCACTCTTTCTGAACATAACACAAGCAAAAATAAAAGGTGGTGTCTTAAAAATAAAAATTATATGTTAGCTGAATATATCTGATCATGGCTTGCAAATGATGGTTTTAATTTCACATTAGCAAATTATCTGAAATTACGCAAGTAAATATTGCTCCCTCATTTTATAATACTATTATACAAAATTGCTCCCTCATTTTATAATATTGTTATACAAAGCTATTCATTACTGGCATTGCCAATTTAAAGTACAACATGAATTATTCAAATGGCTAAAATCATAAATAAAAGACTATCTTTTTTGGTTCAAACCTCATTAATCAAGAATATTATTTTTCTCACATTTTTTCTACATTGTGTTAGCCATGAATACTCATTGTAATGTAAACAGTTGCATAATCTTACCAGAGTTATGTTACCAAAGTCCATGCATGATAATTACAGCTATCTACCTAGGGTCTCTGGAAGCGCTGCCAGCTGCGTGACACCAATGGGCCCTTACATACAGCATACATGGCACAACCTGAGTAGCATGCTACACATGCACAAGGTTATATATGACATGGCTTCTTTTACCTCAGAAGCCAAAGCACAAATAAGTTAAAGAGCAAAACTGATAGACAGGTAATAGGCAGGCTTTAAGGAGCTGGGAGGGTGTCTGGGCAGGAGCTGGGGGAGAGCAGAAAGCGCAGAATCTCAAAGGGTGGAATATATATGTGCACCCATCCCCCGTGATGAATTTATTGTGCTTCGCAAACATATACTAGGGAATAAAAACAACATGCAAGAAAAATAGAGCAATAGATAGAAAAGAATGTCAACGGAAAAAGAAAAAGGGACGTGGATATAGCTCATGGAATAGGTAGCTGCCTGCAGGGGACAAGCAGAAGGTCCCCAGTTCAATCCATAGTACCAGAAAAATATATATATATATTTACATATATTTCATATATATATATATATATATATATCATATATATATGAAATTCCAAGGAAATCCATGGCCAAAACTGAAGAACACATGCTTAAAATCAAGCAGATATTTTCCTTGTCTGCTTATTTTGCTTTATATACTCATATCCATGGAATGTGGAGGCTTGCTTGACTTTCCAATATGCAGCCCTGTCCCTCACTACAGGGAGACTCAGCCACTGTGGACGCAGTGCATTCTCCTTTAGTCACTGCGTCCCACTTTCCGGCACTAGGGGGCGTCGCAAAGCACTTGGGTCTCCGCTTTTCACTGGATAGGTTCATGGTGCAGGTGCAGAGCTCATGAGCCAACTCGTCATCCGGCTGGACGCTGACGCCCGAGTGCAGCAGACTGTTGGCAAGACGATTCCGCCCTCTCTCCCTGTGCCCTCTTCCCTTCCAGGTGTGACACTTCTGCTCCTACCGTGCTGCAGCAGAGTTCTCCTCTCTGTCCTCTGAAGCTTACCACTTCAAAGCGTGGGGTGGTAAGGAGAACCTGGTGGGCAAGACACAGGACTACTTCTGAGGAGTCCAGGGACGCAGCCTACAGCGTCTTGGTGGAGACAGGAAGCCCAGGCGTGGGACCGAACTGGCCCCAAAGTCGCAGCTGGCTATGGACATAAAGGAAAGCCCGGCCCATGCAGAAGAACCACTCGGCAGAGCTCAAGTGCTGTTTTCAGCCAATAAATTCTATGGTGATAGATGACACACCAAACCAACAGATACACCAGGTCTTTGCCCAGAACTACAGATGCAATCTGTTTGCTAACAGCAGGGCGACACCACCGCAGAAGATGAGGAAGGAGATTTCCATGGAGGGACAGACTGTGAAAAATATTCAGCATCCAAGGCTCCTAAACTGTACACAGTGCATCCTGACCACCAGGATCACAGGGAGCAGCAACACAGACCACTGGGCCCACCCTAGGGTGTCGGACTTAACCATCGTACGGTGGGGTGGGAGACTCCTCGTCCCAACAAATGCCTACCTTGTTCTAATGTTATCAGTGTAAATGATACACACTGAGGATCACTATTTACAGCGCTGTTATGGTTTGTCTCTGGGTGTCCCCCCAAAGCCTCATGCAGTCATGGGGCGGTCTTCTAGCATTTGTGATTAACTCATGATCCACTGGGATTATGGGTGATCCAAGGCTGGGATTACAGGTCTGACTAATGTTCTGATTATTGGTGCGTGTGTGATACCCAGCCCAAAGCAGATAGCCTGAATGTGATGGAAGAGAGACAGAGAGACAGAGTTGCTCTCTGTGGCCGCTGTTGCTGCCGCTCCTCCCTTTCGCTCTTGCGGTTTTGCTGTTGTTTGCGGCCATGAACTGCTGCCCTCTGCTATGTGCTGGTCTTCCTTGTGGCCAGATGAATGTGGACCAAAACCTCCAGTAACTGTGAGCTACATAAGCCTTTCCTTCCAGCATTGGCAGTGTCAGCCATTTGTCCCAGCAATGACAGAAGAGTAACTGAGACAATCGCCATAGAGAATATTCATCGTGTTCCATCAGGAAAATAAGCACATCTCCTTAAAAAATTCATTTTGACTATGGGATACTATCAGCTTTCAAAGTAGAAAGAAAAAGAATTAAATCCATTATGCAGACATGCCGGGGAAGATGAATACTCAAGCAGAAAACAATACAGGCCACCAACGCTGCTTGGACAACCTTCTGCACAGTAATTTATGGCTGCATTCAAAACGAGAGCCTTTTTCTAGAACGGCGTCAAGGCTGCAAGGTACAATAAATATTTTAACAGGAATCAACAGCATTTCCATATACTATCAATATTTAAATTTTGAAGAACATGGTAAGCAGAACATTTCCTTCCTTGAAGTTGATCACAATATTTCAAATGTTATAGGCATGCCCGTGCGTTCATTGCTAATACCTTGCTCCAGGAACCTGAGTATATCTGTAGTTTCTGAACCTGGAAGTTTCCTCGGCGGTAACCTTAGCTTGTTGCAGGCACAAGACATTGTCCACCAGTCTCTATCCATCTTTGCATTTCCCAGATCGTGGATGAACCCCACGGCCCTCGAGATAACTATGCAAGGTGAGCTAATTGGATACAGCCAATACCAAAATGCAAAACTTCCCAAACTGACGTTTATCTTAAAAAGGAATAGGCTGTGTTCTGTTGTCATTTCAAATTAATGATTAGAACTCCAGTTTAGCTAGGTTTTCAATATCATTATCAAATTTCTAGACAATGAATACATTTCATGAATAATATTAATCCAAATATTATGTTCATGGAACATGATTTTTTTTGTATTTTTAGGGCTTTTGTGTATGTATGTCAGTGTGTGTGTGTGTGTGTGTGTGTGTGTGTGTGTGTGTGCAGGATCTCACTGTGCACCTTGGACTTGTAGTGATCCTGTTGATTTCTGCAGCCCTAGTGCTGGCATTATAGGCATGTGCCACCACATCTAGGCCCATTGATGACTCAGAGTGCTCAGAGGCAGGGCCGGTGTGGCATGCAGTGCCAGGGATCGAAACCTGGCCCTGCGCTTACCTAAGCAAGCTCTTAGTCTGCTGAGCTATACCCACAGCCCTCAGGTAACATGATTCCTTACTTCCCCAGTAAAACTGTGAAATATTTTATTTCAGTTTCTCATTTGTTAAAGATGGAAGAAGCCAATAAAATTACTATTTATGTTAAATTTTATTTCTATTGAAAGTTTTCTAATTTGGTACACCACTTTGGTAATGCAGAGCAATAACGTTCACATATAAATTATAGTGTATGATTATGATTCATTATAACAATGCAATTATATGCATAGGCTATATAGAATGTGATGTATTATGTCACGTGCAACACATACATTTTAATAAGTTAGGATGTGCAGTTCTTTGCAAGTTACATCTACCGTATAAGATGCATAAAATTATACACCAAACAGGTCAAGGTTTTGTCATTTAATTGAATAGGTGGTTGTATACTTTTAATTCTGTGTAGGTACTAAATCATTTACTCAGCATTGTTTGCACAAATGTGGACAGTTTTAGGACATTTTCAGCAGACTCATTAGAACTTTTAGTGGAACGGCATGCGGCTGCTGATCTCGGTCTCAGACAGCCCCCTTAGATCTAAATATGGCTGTGTTTACACACAGAGATTGTCTCGCCCTCCTTCCCCAGCCCAATGTCACCAGCGACAGCAATGTAAGCATAGCTGTAGCAGCTCAGCTAATTTTATTCTTCTGTTATTCCTTTTTACACAAACACTCAGGAAATTATATACCATCCAAAGAGAACCTAGGAGAGATGACAGCATGGCCACAGTTTGTGTTATTAAACAGAAAAAAAAAAAAAAAAAAAAAAAAAAAAAAAAAAAAAAAAAAAAAAAAAAAAAAAAAAAAAAAAAAAAAAAAAAAAAAAAAAAAAAAAAAAAAAAAAAAAAAAAAAAAAAAAAAAAAAAACAGGAATGGACTCTTAACTCACAGGCTGGCTACACAACACTGAAACTTCTTTACAAAGTCTACTCCACAACCTTGTGCATCCTACTCTCAATCAGCAATTTTACTTTCCGTCACTGATATGAAGAAATGACTATGAAAAGCACACAAATTGCTCTCTCTCTATGAGGAAGATATCATCCCATGATTATAATATCAAGAGTATGTGGAATAACCTAATTATCTAACAGTCAGAAAGAGTAAGGCAAATGTGGCAGGAAATTCTATTAATGCTTATGAAGACTTTCAAATATATGCAAAACGAAAGCTCCTAAGCTGAAGACAGAGCACGAACCCAAATGCATGCAGATGCAGACATCGTATCTGAGAGAAACTTGCAAAGCCAGCGTCCTATCAGCCCTCCACTCTAGAAGCACCTGTGAATTTTTTGCTTGCTTTTTATAAGTTAATATATTGTATTATACTACAATTTCATAGGAGCATATTATCTTCAATGTAGTATGACTAAATACCTCATACTTTCTTTGCTTGGCTAAACGAGACCAGCAACGTCCAACAACATTTGGATGCGGTGGACAGAGGCCTTCAGGGCCAAGCCACCAAGACAGTAAGGAAGACAATCTTTGCACTTCCGACTTGGAAGTATTTGAAAACTCTTTACTCCATTGAAAACTGAGAATGAAAACACTCTACGTCGAGTTAGCTATTGGCAAAATGGAGAGTCAATTATTTCTACCTCCTAGGCCCTAAGGTCAGTTCTGAAGTATCTCAGCAAAGAGATAGATTTTCCCTGTTCTTCTCCCTCATTTATTTTCTGCACTCATGTCCAGTAGTACAACCTGAGTGTGGAGCTGGCCCTGGTGCTGTTCTCAGTCTGTTTTAGATCCCACTGCTGCAGTCCTGCACAGGAAAAGGTAAGGCACCAGTGAGCTTATGGGTGTGCAAGTACTGAGCCTGGGATCAAACACCTTGGAACACATTTGAAATACATAATTCACTTGAAGAAAAAAAAGGGGGGGCCGTTTCTTCACTGGCAGACTTGGAGGTGAACATTGTAAAAATAAGGATTCAGTTTTCTTTTAAAATAAAAGAAATTGATGGATTTATTCCCTGAGTTTGAGAAAATACCAACCAATAATGAATAAATCTGATCCACAGCTAAGGTCAAGGCTGCTACTTAGACAAAAGTCAGCCAGACAAAAATGGCAAACCACACCCCCAGCCCAGCGCATAAAATAGCATCTTTAACAGTTGGTGCTGGGGAAGCTGGATGGCTACATGAAGACAAAATCTCAAACTCTATCTCTTTCCCTGTACAAAAATTAACTCAAAATGCTTCAATGATATAAAGGCAGAACTTGAAGCTTTGAAAATAGTTGATGAAAACATAGGAGAAACACTTCAAGATACAGACATAAACAACTTCCAGGAAACGACTTTGGTGGCTCACCAAACAGTAGCAAGAGCTAATACATAGGGTTGCATCAACTTAAAAGTGATCTGCCCAGTAAAGGGGTAGCTTCAACAGCAGACACACAACCTATAGGGCAGGAAATAATTTTTACCAGCTATTTTTCTGACAAGGGGTTAATATCTATAATATAGAGAGCACTCACAAAAGTTTAAGAATGTAAAAAGTAGGTAGTCTAAACAATAAACAACAAATTAATAAGACAAGCATTTCTAAATCACGTACAAATGGATCATCACCACACAACCAAAAATAAGTAAATAGATAAATAAATAAATAAATAATCCAATTGTTTAGTTCTTAGGAAAAATTAAAATCAAATCTACACTGATATTCCACCTCATTCCAGTCTAAACATGTATCTGTCGTCAAGAACAAATAAACAACAAATGATGGCCAAAGAGTAGCCCTGATACTGCCCCATGTGCGCACGCCAAGGACATGTGTCTCGGTGCTGTGCCTACACAGGCCACGGCTGAAACCAAGGAGCCCGAGTTTATCGATAAATACAAGCAGCTTCAACTCAGCTATTAAAAACTAAGTTTTCAGACCACAAAGAGTAACTCTGCTGTATATACAAAGGAAACTTAACCCCCCGCCTCCAAAAAAATTAAAGGTTGGAACTAGAAAACACTTAGGTTGGAAGCCCTGGTGTGGCTTTCAGTAATGACTTCAGAAGAGAAATCCGGGACCACCTTCCAAAGAACCAGCTCTATTGTAGCTGAGAACTGGGTTATGTATATTTCTATTTTGTTGTCATTGATGTTAAATAATTTTTTTGCAATACAAGAAAGAAAAGGTGATGTACATATTGCCCATGCCTTTGAAATAAATGCCAGGCGGGTTGGTTAACCTAGAGTTCATGGAAGTGTATTCCTTCATAACCTAGAAGTGGGTGATGGATCAAGTATGCCCCTGAAAAGATAAAATGCTGCTAAATTTAATATCGTAAAAATTGGAATCAAATTTTACAAAGCAAACCATCCTAAGGAAATTCAAAAGGCAAACGGGAGGAACACTTGCAGCTTATATCAAAAGCAAACAGTAAATATCTTTAGTAAGTGAAGACTGGTAAGAAATGCAAAATGATATAAAACTGCCAAATGAAAAGCAAGTAACTGAGAGAAAAAGAAATTAAAATGTCATTTAAACGATTTTTCCGAGTTTACTAAGCACAGAAGGAGCCGAGATGAAAGTTGACTTCAGGAGCCCTTCTTGAAGCACGGCCTCATCTGCCAGTGATTAGCAGGTGTCAGAGCAGGTGCTGCCTGCCCTCCTGTGGGAGCTTCGCACCCACAGCCCAGGACAGAGAAGTCTGAGGACACCCTAGAAACTCAGCTCACCCTTCACCCTGAAAAGCCTGTTCCTAAAAAGGACTAATGACACAGTAGCAAAGACGGACAAAGTCACAGATGCTGGAATTATTTTGAGTAATAAAAGTTGGAAAACAGGACTGGGGATATAGCTTAGCAGCATAAGTGCCTGCCTGGCGAGAACAGCGTCCCAGGTTCAATCTCTGGTATGGAAAAAAAGAAAGAAGGAAGGAAGGGAGGGAGGGAGGGAAGGAGGGAGGAAGGGAGGGAGGAAGAAAGGAGAAAGAAAGAGTAAGTTGAAAAATAACTCTAGTGTAAACCAGTATTGTAATGGGTAAGAAACCAAGAAAAATGTCAAACGGATGATGTAGTTACAAAAGAACCGCATATACTGATATGAAGTATTAACTAGAGAATTTAATTTATGAGCCGGGTGTGGTGGCACACTCCTGTAATCCCAGCACTTGGGAGGCTGAGGCAGGAGGATCGGTGTAAGTTTGAGACCAGCGTAGGCTACCAAAGTGAGCTCAAGGCCAGCCTGAACTGCATAGCGAGACCCTGTCTCAAAAAGACAAAAAAAAAAAGAATTTAATTTATGGAGAGGAGGCGTGTTGTTATGTTACGTTATGAGTCAGTGCCGAAAGAAACGACAAGAAGACCCAGTGAATTTCGCTTCAAGGGTCTCACTGAAGCTTGTCTCTCTCCAAGTGAGCCCAGAACCCCAGAAGCATCTCAGCCTTACTTTGGGCTAGTGAAGGTGATCAGTGATCGCGTGAGGACCGCATTTTCTATTGACTTTCACCCTTTCCCTATCTCTAGGTTCACACAAATGCTTATTAAAAACATCTCAAGCAAGGGAGGAGTCAACAAGCAAGGAGGCAGTTAACAGGGGAGAATAGCTGATAACTTTTTTGTCTTTAAAAGCCAACTTGGACAACTGGTTACCACAGGGGGCTAGAAGGGAAAAGCAACAGGCAGGAGGAAGATGTGTCTGACATTATTTTAAGATTATACATTACACGTACAGCGGCATGCGTGTAATAGCTAGAGTTATGCATCTCAAATATTCAAACAAAGCATACTTTACAAAATGGGAAGCCTCTCAAAATTAGTAAGAAATTAACTCAGCTTTCTATCAGATAGTCACAACGCGCTGAAAATACTCCAAGGAAATTTAAAACACAAATATTTCACATTTATGTCTTTGGTGGAATATATTCCAAAATGGAGAAAACTAGAAAACCATGCACAAAAAATACTTAAAATCACTTCAGTAGTCTTATTATTAGTGTCGCTCCTGGTATTTTTTTTTTAAATGTGTTCATAAAGCCTATGTTTGTGTGCATACACATATTCTATAATAAAACAAATAATTATTATTTAAGGTTATTGAGAAGAAAGTTATTAGAATATCAATGATGGTCAGAATATATCATTTCCAAGCTAAGTCAAAGATATTTCATACTCAGAAAGCCAGTGATGATAAGCTCAAGTACCTATGTTATAGAGTAATAGTATCACAAAGCTTTTCTGCTGGAGGGTTAAGAATGTAAGTTAACAGACAAAAATTGGAGAAAAAGAAGGGCTATAAGGATAGCCAATATTTTGGCCCTAGCCCTTCAAGGTCAATAAGGACCCAGGATATAAGA